>JAPTMU010000690.1:0-27625 GCA_028583405.1 Pogonophryne albipinna
GGTGGGTCAAGTGACCCCTTCTCCCTATTGGTCGTCAATAATATGCACCTTTACAATGGGTGATCCAAGGCCCCACATTTGTTTACTCCCAATTATATTGCTTTTTCAAAATTAAATTAGCTGTTTTTAATTTTAATTTAATTTTAAACTCTACATTTTGAACGACAAACAACAGTTATTTCCCCATAAAAAGTTCTCCTGTAGTAATATATGCTACAATGGTGAAACCAATACCTCAAATTGAAATACTATATTTTGTTTAGAACTAGCTCTCCCTTCAACATGGCCTATATAAATAAATATTTGTCTGATCTTATAGAGATGTTACTAAAACTCTCCCTTTGAACTGATCAATACTGTAACAAATTAAAACACTACCAAATTCACACATGAATAAAAACTCTAAAAGAATAATTTGTAAACATGATGAAAAGATTTAAGAATATGGTTCTACACTGTACTCCTAACTCCCAAACACCCACTACTTAAAGTCCAGTGTATACTTCCAGTCACGCCTCCCCCCTTTTCCCTCAGTGTTTTTTAGGATGATTCTCATTTTACTTTAATAGTTTCCCTCTTTACTGCTATTTTTAATTTACCAATTGATTAATTCATGGTTAATACATCTTCTTATCTTCACTTATTTATCAAGTCAATTCAAGTTCTTTAAATTTGGTTCTTTAAAATACATTAGTAGATACCTTGTGGAGTATTCACAATAACTAATCCTCTCTAGGATATGAAATCCGTTCATCTTTAAAGAGCCTGTGACAGCATCCCAACAAACTGTTGTGCAATGAAATATTGGGCTACTAGTCATCTCGAACCGTCAGTTTAAAAAAGAAGATGCGATACCGTTCCGATAAATATCAATAATTCGAACATCGCGGGGAAATTCCTTCGAGTCATTTTGAAGTTTTGGGGAAGCCGGAAGTGACGTCAATGCGGGAACGCTTCACTGTGCGGCGAGAGAGCCAAACACGGACAAAGTGTGTTGTCATGCGTAGAAATGGTGAATTACTGAGTTTAGGCACGTTAATAACGTTTTAATGAAGTTGACTACAGTATATTCATATTTGTCAGTGCTTTCATGTCAATTCGGCGAACATAAACATAAATGATCGTGGTGAAGATGATGATTAAATTAGGATTACAAATCGGTAGTGAGAGCTGCTGAATTTCCTCCCGTAGGATGTGATATAAAACAAATCGATTATTTTGTAGTTGTAAACTCAAGTGGATGAAACTACATTTATTAGTGCTTTCATGTCAATTCGGCGAACATATGATACATTAAATGATCGTGAGGATGATGATTAAAAATCGTTTGTTTGAGCCGGTCTGCATTTCCTGATGAGAAAACAAACCGATGCTTTTTGTAGTTGTAGTACACCAACATGGATTAAACGTGTGTTTTTTTTTTACCACAATGTTGGGGAAATTAATGGATAAAATGCACGGATTATTATTATTATTATTATTCCCACTCCGATCGGGACACTAGGTCCACCGTTTCCCCGCAGCGAGGCTCCCCCCGTTGACAGTTTACGTGGGCTGGGTGCAGTGGCGGACTGGCCATCGGGACGAATCCCGATGGGCCGGTACCGAAGTGGGCCGGTCGGATAAGTCACTAGTACATCCCCATAGGCGGCGCGTGAGGCTCAGGTTTGGGAAGGCTAAATAACTTCTTTTACCTGACGCTGCCCGCCTCCGGCGTCTATAGAAAAGAGATCAACTCAGTGTGCGGAGTTTAAATCTCTCAAGTCATATTACAGGATAAAGGAAATACAGTTTAAACTGCCGTATGCAGAGAAGATGCCGACGTGTCGCACTTATCATTCATATTACATCATCAATCAGATCATCGATCATATAATATCATAATATATCATATATTTCCTTATCCGAGTCAGCTTCTCCAGCCGTATCTGGCCGTGCAACACTTACAGTGTCACATACTGTATGCAGAAGTATTATTTTAAGCAACACATTATGTTGACGAAACACTCAAGTCAAATGTAATTAAAGTCAGATCCACTCGTGTCTTAGACGTGAACGCGCTCTCAGCTGGTGAGAGAAACCCTGGCTTGATTTACCGAGTTAATAACCAGCGTCGTAGGACCGCTTAGCGAGATCTCGTTTGTTAGTTTGTTGTTGTTAGTTTTTTTTGTTACTCAAACATATCCAGGGTATGTTGAACTGGCTTCGTAGTACAGGGCACAGGTGGCTAGCAGCGCTAATGTCAAAGACACAGACATTATACATTATATTTGTATTTTACCAGGATGCAGTGACACAAATATTTGGGAAGGCTTAGCCTTCCCCAGCCTCCAGCACCCGCCGCCCCCGACATCCCCCACTCCCCCCGTTGACAATTTACTAGCGGTACCGAAGTGGGCCGGTCGAGAGTCCCGGGATGATTTTTAGTCCCAGTCCACCACTGGTTACATGACCGTATGATCGCCCATATTGACGCACCTAATTCCTAAACTTCTAACAGATACAACATAAACCGATCCTTCAGCCTCATATGAGCTCTCAGACACGTTCAAAATTAAACTGTCATCGCTGTCTGAGCTTGCTGCTCTGTGCACCATCGTGTGTTTACATGCAGATGCTGGGATTCTGAACGGTGCAGCTGGAGCGCTGTGCCCGCAATGACGTCACCCACAATTTGGCGGGACTTGAAGAATCCCCGAGGAGATCCAGAAAATGGTCAACATTGAAGGGCAGATTAATGGTTATCAAAGTACAAATATCCAAAATCAGTTCAGTAACGGTTTTCAAGGGGACAATATTTACTCAAATTGATGGGTTTGGATGATGGGGGAAACTCGTGTCACAGGCTCTTTAAGCAGATACTATTTCCTTATTTATCTTTTGTTCATGATAACAATGGTATAACAACCACACGTTTTACCCATAGCTAGTTTCTATGTCAAGATTATTATGTGTGACATAATAATCAGATGTCTTGTTTGCTAAACAAGAATAATAAACTTTATTCTTTTCAGTATTCCAGACCATCATTTAAACAGGCAGCCTCTTATCTAAACACTAAGCATTAAGGTTTCTACACCACCCCCTGGGAAACTCTTGCACAATTATGCTGTAAAATCATTGCATCATTCCTTCAGAGTCTGAACCATCTGAGACAAGCATGTCTCAAGATCTTGTCATAATGAGCACTGTCAGTGATGCAGCTGTAGTCAGTGGCAGGGTCCCCAAAAAAGCTAGGACCGGCCCTGGTCAGTGGCCTTCAAGGAAACTCCCTGGCATTGGGATGAGGGAAGGAATCACTTGGCAGACACACGTTGTCCTCTGTACAGCAGAAATCCCCCCAAAACCGCAGTACCTCTTCACACCACTGTTGCCTTGACAACGAGGCACAAGCATAATGTCAATATCTCCTCAGAGATGCGTTCTTTGCACACTTCTTCTGTTTGCAGTGAGCAACTCTTCACCAACACACTGATTCAGAGAACCCAAAAGGTGGTGCACAGCTATCCAATGCTGCTGTAATCACAGCCATTCAGCTACTGAGAAAAACTCAATTTAAATCTCTCTCCCAACGGGTTACAAAATAAAACGGCTGAGGTCAGGAATGCTGAAACAGGTGAATGTTAAAAAAAAACTAATGATAGTAGTCTGCCTATTCTTTATTACTTCAGTTCTAAGTTAATAGGCAAAACAAGGAAACTTTCCCTAACCACAGATTAATCTTTTATCTACTTGGTTATTCTATTCATTTTCAAATTGTTTATCTAAGTTGTGTTACAAGCATGGTGAGGTTGTAACAGAATACACAAATAACTGTATTCAATCCGCGCCGTATTTGAAAACTGTAATGAATTAAAATCAATGTTTAACGACGTAATATAAGTTAAATATATTGTTAAACTAATTACTGTTTTATTGTGAAGGCATCTCTGGTGAACAGCGGCCTGTGGCTTTTATTTTGAAAGGCCGTTCCGGAAATATATTCCGTAATGTGAACAGTGAGCTTGACTTCTAGAAACACGGAAAGTTACGATAACAATCGTTCTAATGCATTAAATAAAGTCATGAAAGAGACAAGGAGGGGAAAAGGCGTGTGGAAGTAAGCAATGAACTGAAAATGCCACCAATCCTCCGTTTTAACCATGGTTTTAACGTGATGGCGGACATTGAAAACCGAAGCGGGCATAAGCACCCCTGTCATACACACACAAGATTCCTTCTGACCGACAAGAGCTCAAAAACCCTTCTGCTTATCACTTACTACTCTGTTTTATTCATAACCTAAAAATACAATTGTGGTGAATAGCTTGCGTCTTCCTACTCTCAAAACTTCTCATAAAACCACAAAGTGACGTAACTGTGTCCCACAAAAACGGCTAAAAACACAAATTATAGTTTCTTATTTATTTCAATATCTACCACCTCAAATCACACATTGATCAATTAATTTTCAATGTATTCACTCCAACTTCAGATCACTCGATCTTTCACTTCTTCCATGATTGACTTCGTATCTTTTATCTGACTGGGTTGGTCTGTGTTCACTTTGTATTTATCAATACACTGGAGAAATCTTGTCGTTACTCTTAATGTCCTTATTGTTATTTATTTGAATGTCCTGTTAATTCAGATGTGCCCACAGCATATGGTTGTACACCCTGTTCGCCTCCAGAGGGCAGCAGCTGACCACGAATGAACTTCCTCTGTCTGATGAAGCTCCCAGCTTCTGCAAACCTTGTCCTGTCACTATGTTTCTGCTCTCTCTTCTCAATTATTACACAGATTCGACGTAAAAAATCACACAATTTATTACAGAATTTCCCCAGCGAGTCAGCCGTGCAGGACTAGACTACCTCACGGAGACCTCACTGGTTCACTTTGCTAGGTCAAGAATGCTCTACTTGACTCTACACAAACACTTTCTTAAATATAAGTCGATGCCCGGTCCGGAATGCCCTACCGGACTCTGAGCACCGACTTTGCTTTTAGTGAGCTAAGGACTGGAATGCAAAACCAGACTCTTACACACCCTTAGTGTCCTATAGGTCAGGAATGTACACCTGACTCTTATACAAACACTTTACTTTCTTTAGTGAGTTAAGGTACGGGAATGTACGACCCGACTCTTACAAACACTTAGTGCCTTAGGTACAGGACTGGTCTACCTGACTCTAAGCGCTTTCTTGAATTTCCCCAGCGAGTCAGCCGTGCAGGACTAGACTACCTCACGGAGACCTCACTGGTTCACTTTGCTAGGTCAAGAATGCTCTACTTGACTCTACACAAATATAACTCGATGCCCGGTCCGGAATGCCCTACCGGACTCTGAGCACCGACCTTGCTATTAGTGAGCTAAGGACTGGAATGCAATACCAGACTCTTACACACCCTTAGTGTCCTGTAGGTCCGGAATGTCCTACCGAACTCTTACACACACTTAGTGTCCTATAGGCCAGGAATATACACCTGACTCTTATACAAACACTTTCTTAAGTATTGTATTTTTTACCGTGACTAAGAACACTGATAACGCAGATGACAACTCTAAAATTTTGTAGCAAAGCCAAATCACAGATTTTGGTAATCAACAGGTATCTGTTTTACCTTTGTATTATGTAGGACGTCCTGGTTTAGTTGTCAACGGTGTCCCGGGTGTCCTCCCCTGGACAGAAATTCGTCCGCTGGCTGTCGGTGGTCCTTCTAGAGACCAGCACTCATCACGTCGGGAGGTCACCAGATTGTTGGAGTAAACACAGTAGTGGTGGCTTAAAGCCCACCTCTGCTCCGCGCCGTCCGTTAAATGAGCCTGGTCAGATTTAATAAGAGAAGGAGTCCAAAACACCGGCATAAAAGTTATAACAATAATCTGATTTTAATGGTAAAAAACACAATACGAAATACAGAGTGCCCTGTAACAGAGCACTCCGGGCTCCCCGCTCTACTGCCGTGCGATACAGGTATCGGGACCAGCCAGTCAGCAACAGGGGACGCATTTTGCATGAATACACAACAGTATATATGGACATTTTTGGGGCGGAGATGTGGGTCGGCTCTTCCATCCCATTTTACTCCTAAGCGAATCAGAGTTCTGGGAAAAAGTATTTTTCTTCTGAACAGAGCGTGAGAGCCTCGGAACTAGACAAGGTCAGAATCACTTTTTATCTTACACCTAACTTCACTCCTTTACTTTCCCAGGGAAGATTTCACACAAACTATTCTTTCCCAAAACAATCAAACATTGTACACAGAGATATTAGTATCAAACATTGTACACAGATATATTAGTATCAAACATTGTACACAGAGATATTGGTGCTTGAGATTATACTGGCCCCAGGAAGAACCTTGAATAAGAACATGTGCATGTGCTGGTGGGGGGAAAGTGTATGTGTGTGTGTGTGCTGATATCTGGGTCAGTGAGTGTAAGTGTGTGTGCTGGAGACAGGAGGTGTAAGTGTGTGTGTCAGGGTATCTGGGTCATTGAGTGTAAGTAAAAAGGGTTATATATATAGGATTACTTTAAAACAGTCCCAAATAATACATGTTTACTTCAATACAGTTTAGAACAATATCTGTTTGCTTTAATGATGAGAGACGGAGTGAAATGCAGCGTGTGGAAACTCCTTCGCAGCCCTTTTGCCTCACGGGCAGCGGCGGCGATGGCGTGGCTCGTCACCATGATGACCATTACGGCACATCACAGAGAAGCCTCTCCCCCCAGCAGTTCCATGGGATACAAGAAACACTCCTGTTATCCCAGGAACAGTGTCTTGCGCGGTTTTTACCCCCGCTATTTTTCTAAATCTCGGAAAAGAAGGGGGGAGTCGCCCCGTTGCTGTACAATCAAACATGTGTTGATTTGCACAGACAACAGGCCACGGCTATGGAAGCAGCGTACCTCAATCGCCAGGGAGGAGTACGATCTGCGCAGCTTCTGAACGCAGCCAGACGGCTGCTGTTCTGGGCGTGAAAACACGTTGCTCTCCATCAGAGCAATGTATATTCCCGGCGAATTGAACAGAGGGGCTCGCAGAGCGCAAGCAGCCGTTGTATGCGAGGAGTATGGAGACTCAGACCTGTGTCACGCACACTGGCGGGTTAGTGGGATGTGGCTTTGGTGTTACGCGCACTAAGCAAAGCCCCATTTGAACCTGATCAGGTTCCCCTTAAACTGTTATCAGCCAAAGTAGTACTGCTTTTGGCTCTATCAGAGAAAAGGGTGAGTGATTTGTCTGCTCTCTCTGTGGCTCCGTCATGTCTCCGGATCCAAGGAGATGGCAGTTCAGCTGTTTTACGCCCTAACCCGGCTTCATTCCTAAGGTCATCACAACTCTTTTAGGTCAAGAGTGATCACCCTGGCTGGCTTATTCCCCCCTCCTTACAGGTCGGAGGAAGAAGCCACGTCTCATCTCCTCTGTCCTGTGCGCGCGCTGTCTTGCTATGTGGCGCGCACGGCGGCCTGGCGCCGTTCTCAGCGCCTGTTTGTGCACTATAGAGAGCGCTCGATCGGGCAGCCTCTGTCTGCACAACGGCTGTGACACTGGCTGTGTGAGGCTGTGTCACAGGCATATGTCTCCTCTGGGGTGGAGCCCCCGGAGAACATCAATGCGCACTCCACCAGAGGAATTTCCTCCTCCACGGCTTTGCACGGAGGAATGTCAGTGGAAGATATTTGCACTGCTGCATCTTGGTCTTCCCCCTGTTCATTTATTCATTTTTATTTGAGGGATGTCTCCAATTCCTCTCTGACACACCCTGTACTGGGTGTCCTGTCGGAGTGAGTGACGTCAGGGATCCAGCTGTGCGCCTCTCTCCTGCCTCTCGGCACGCGGAGAGCGGCCCGTTATCCCTCTTATAGGAGGGATGTTCCTTTTTCCTCTGACACACTTTGTACGGAGTGCCTGGTCAGAGTGAGTGACATCAGGGATCTAGCTGGGCGCTCTCCTACCTGTCTGACACGCAGAGAGCTGCTGTTCCCCCTCTATGATCGCTGGAAAAGGTGGGACCTTCGTCTCTACTTTCTCACAGCGGCCGGTATGTATTGTTCCCAGCCTTCACCCCGTCGGGAAGACAGGCATGTTTTGCTATGTTCCAGGGACGGTGATGCGCCATTACGCATGGCACAACAGGCAGGGGGTGTTATTGAGCAGGTGTGTCTGTGCTTCTAGTGCCGGGCGGACCCAGTGGGGCGCAGACTACATCATGCTTCGCCCTTAACCCAATAGCGATAGCCTTAGAGGGCGAAGCCATATACGAAATAGAACTGAGGTTACCTACTGTAACCCCAGCTTCTATGAGTAGATGGCGCAGCCCTCTAAGTGCTGGGCCCCACTGGCTCTACTAATAGCTGAAGAAAAGTTATTTTGTATGGGAGCAGATTGCCGGACCTCCTTCCTATTTATACCGGAAGGAGGCCCGAGGGTGGGGCCCACCTTGCGGGTGGGCGTGGACTACAAGTTTTCAGTGCTGCACGGGGGCGCAGGGGGATTACCCAATAGCGATAGCCTTAGAGGGCTGCGCCATTTACTCATAGAAACTGGGATTACAGTAGGTAACCTCAGTTTTCAGCTGTTAGAATGTATCAAATTAAAAAGTCATGAATGAGAATATGAGGAGAAAAGGCGTGTGGAGTTATACAATATTACATTACATGTCACTTGTTAGACGCTTTTATCCAAAGCGACTTACATACTCAATACTGTGGGCAATCCCCACAGGAGCAATTTGGGGTGAAGTGTCTCAGGGACACAGCGACATGCTGACTGCAGTGGGGTTTGAACCTGTGCTCCCCTGATCCCAACACCAACGCTCAACCCACTGCACCACACGCCTCCCGCCAATAAACACACAACTTCTAAATCAGTGGTGCCAACTCCATCTGCATGTCACCCTTGAAAAAGAGATATTTTGATCTCAAGGGGCTTTCACCTGGTTAAATAAAGGCTACAAACAAACAAAAGGAAAGCAGCTATTGGCTGTCCGAAATTCGCCAGAAGTCGCTGTAGGAGAGAGCATGGGAGAGGGGAGTACAAAAAACGTTCCCAACCCTTCAAGGATCAAAACTTGAAACCACCGGAGTTAAATCCAGACGACAGTAGATCAGAAATGTCTCTATTCTGCAAGGTAAAATTACTTTTTTGCTTCCCCGTCTTAAGCAGAACATAACTCAGAACTCTTGCTAGTACTCTTTTCTTTTTTTAAACAAGTTTGGTTTACTTTCTAACCATATGCTCCACTTAAGAGCATAAAACAAGTCAGAGAAAAACATGAACACTTTTGCCATTACTATAACATTTTTTACTTTTTTTTAAAAATAGTTTTCTTTGGGGTTTACTAACCATATGCTCCACTTAGGAGCCTACAACACACTAAAACTTGAACATTTGTTGTTGGTTTTTTTCAGACCCCCCTCCACTGTGCTGGCTCACAGAAAGAGCATGTCATCATTTTGGTCAAGGCTTTCTATGGCAGGTTCAGCAACTGAGGGAGCTGACTTAAAGAGCCTGTGACAGCATCCCAACAACTGTTGTGCAATGAAATATTGGGCTACTGGTAATCTCGAACCGTCAGTTTGAAAAAGAAGGTGCGATACCGTTCCGATAAATATCAATAATTTCGAACATCGCGGGGGAATTCCTTCGACTCATTTTGAAGTTTTGGGGGAAGCCGGAAGTGACGTCAATGCGGGAACGCTTCACTGTGCGGTGAGAGAGCCAAACACGGACAAAGTGTGTTGTCATGCGTAGAAATGGTGAATTACTGAGTTTAGGCACGTTAATAACGTTTTAATGAAGTTGACTACAGTATATTCATATTTGTCAGTGCTTTCATGTCAATTCGGCGAACATAAACATAAATGATCGTGGTGAAGATGATGATTAAATTAGGATTAAAAATCAGTAGTGAGAGCTGCTGAATTTCCTCCCGTAGGATGTGATATAAAAACAAATCGATTATTTTTGTAGTTGTAAACTCAAGTGGATGAAACTACATTTATTAGTGCTTTCATGTCAATTCGGCGAACATATGATACATTAAATGATCGTGAGGATGATGATTAAAAATCGTTTGTTTGAGCCGGTCTGCATTTCCTGATGAAAAAACAAACCGATGCTTTTTGTAGTTGTAGTACACCAACATGGATTAAACGTGTGTTTTTTTTTACCACAATGTTGGGGAAATTAATGGATAAAATGCACGGATTATTATTATTATTATTATTATTCCCACTCCGATCGGGACACTAGGTCCACCGTTTCCCCGCAGCGAGGCTCCCCCCGTTGACAGTTTACGTGGGCTGGGTGCAGTGGCGGACTGGCCATCGGGACGAATCCCGATGGGCCGGTACCGAAGCAAGTGGGCCGGTCGGATAAGTCACTAGCACATCCCCCATAGGCGGCGCGTGAGGCTCAGGTTTGGGAAGGCTAAATAACTTCTTTTACCTGACGCTGCCCGCCTCCGGCGTCTATAGAAAAGAGATCAACTCAGTGTGCGGAGTTTAAATCTCTCAAGTCATATTACAGGATAAAGGAAATACAGTTTAAACTGCCGTATGCAGAGAAGATGCCGACGTGTCGCACTTATCATTCATATTACATCATCAATCAGATCATCGATCATATAATATCATAATATATCATATTTCCTTATCCGAGTCAGCTTCTCCAGCCGTATCTGGCCGTGCAACACTCACAGTGTCACATACTGTATGCAGAAGTATTATTTTAAGCAACACATTATGTTGACGAAACACTCGAGTCAAATGTAATTAAAGTCAGATCCACTCGTGTCTTAGATGGGGCAGTGATATCATAAAACTATACGCTTTCAAACACTCTGTAGTTTATTTATTTTTTAACCAGTTGTTCTGTATTCTCCTTGCAGGTGCAACTCTGTGGCTTGTATCCTGGATTATATGTTTAAGTCATGGATGTTTAAAGCTCATATTTGTCTAATATTAGTTTACTTTTCATTAATGAAGTATGACGCTGCGCTGTCAGTACACTTGTCCCTGTTTGTGATTGGTCAAATGTAGCTAACCCCGCCCCTTTCACGTGAACGCGCTCTCAGCTGGTGAGAGAAACCCTGGCTTGATTTACCGAGTTGATAACCAGCGTCGTAGGACCGCTTAGCGAGATCTCGTTTGTTAGTTTGTTGTTGTTAGTTTGTTTGTTTACTCAAACATATCCAGGGTATGTTGAACTGGCTTCGTAGTACAGGGCACAGGTGGCTAGCAGCGCTAATGTCAAAGACACAGACATTATACATTATATTTGTATTTTACCAGGATGCAGTGACACAAATATTTGGGAAGGCTTAGCCTTCCCTAGCCTACAGCACCCGCCGCCCCTGACATCCCCCACTCCCCCCGTTGACAATTTACTAGCGGTACCGAAGTGGGCCGGTCGAGAGTCCCGGGATGATTTTTAGTCCCAGTCCACCACTGGCTACATGACCGTATGATCGCCCATATTGACGCACCTAATTCCTAAACTTCTAACAGATACAACATAAACCGATCCTTCAGCCTCATATGAGCTCTCAGACACGTTCAAAATTAAACTGTCATCGCTGTCTGAGCTTGCTGCTGTGTGCGCCATCGTGCGTTTACATGCAGATGCTGGGATCCTGAACGGTGCAGCTGGAGCGCTGTGCCCGCAATGACGTCACATAATTTGGCGGGACTTGAAGAATCCCCGAGAAGATCCAGAAAATGGTCAACATTGAAGGGCAGATTAATGGTTATCAAAGTACAAATATCCAAAATCAGTTCAGTAACGGTTTTCAAGGGGACAATATTTACTCAAATTGATGGGTTTGGATGATGGGGGAAACTCGTGTCACAGGCTCTTTAAGCAGATACTATTTCCTTATTTATCTTTTGTTCATGATAACAATGGTATAACAACCACACGTTTTACCCATAGCTAGTTTCTATGTCAAGATTATTATGTGTGACATAATAATCAGATGTCTTGTTTGCTAAACAAGAATAATAAACTTTATTCTTTTCAGTATTCCAGACCATCATTTAAACAAGCAGCCTCTTATCTAAACACTAAGCATTAAGGTTTCTACACCACCCCCTGGGAAACTCTTGCACAATTATGCTGTAAAATCATTGCATCATTCCTTCAGAGTCTGAACCATCTGAGACAAGCATGTCTCAAGATCTTGTCATAATGAGCACTGTCAGTGATGCAGCTGTAGTCAGTGGCAGGGTCCCCAAAAAAGCTAGGACCGGCCCTGGTCAGTGGCCTTCAAGGAAACTCCCTGGCATTGGGATGAGGGAAGGAATCACTTGGCAGACACACGTTGTCCTCTGTACAGCAGAAATCCCCCAAAAACCGCAGTACCTCTTCACACCACTGTTGCCTTGACAACGAGGCACAAGCATAATGTCAATATCTCCTCAGAGATGCGTTCTTTGCACACTTCTTCTGTTTGCAGTGAGCAACTCTTCACCAACACACTGATTCAGAAAACCCAAAAGGTGGTGCACAAGCTATCCAATGCTGCTGTAATCACAGCCATTCAGCTACTGAGAAAAACTCAATTTAAATCTCTCTCCCAACGGGTTACAAAATAAAACGGCTGAGGTCAGGAATGCTGAAACAGGTGAATGTTAAAACAAACTAATGATAGTAGTCTGCCTATTCTTTATTACTTCAGTTCTAAGTTAATAGGCAAAAACAAGGAAACTTTCCCCTAACCACAGATTAATCTTTTATCTACTTGGTTATTCTATTCATTTTCAAATTGTTTATCTAAGTTGTGTTACAAGCATGGTGAGGTTGTAACAGAATACACAAATAACTGTATTCAATCCGCGCCGTATTTGAAAACTGTAATGAATTAAAAATCAATGTTTAACGACGTAATATAAGTTAAATATATTGTTAAGCTAATTACTGTTTATTGTGAAGGCATCTCTGGTGAACAGCGGCCTGTGGCTTTTATTTTGAAAGGCCGTTCCGGAAATATACTCCGTAATGTGAACAGTGAGCTTGACTTCTAGGAAACACGGAAAGTTACGATAACAATCGTTCTAATGCATTAAATAAAGTCATGAAAGAGACAGGAGGGGAAAAGGCGTGTGGAAGTAAGCAATGAACTGAAAATGCCACCAATCCTCCGTTTTAACCATGGTTTTAACGTGATGGCGGACATTGAAAACCGAAGCGGGCATAAGCACCCCTGTCATATACACACAAGATTCCTTCTGACCGACAAGAGCTCAAAAACCCTTCTGCTTATCACTTACTACTCTTTGTTTTATTCATAACCTAAAAATACAATTGTGGTGAATAGCTTGCGTCTTCCTACTCTCAAAACTTCTCATAAAACCACAAAGTGACGTAACTGTGTCCCACAAAAACGGCTAAAAACACAAATTATAGTTTCTTATTTATTTCAATATCTACCACCTCAAATCACACATTGATCAATTAATTTTCAATGTATTCACTCCAACTTCAGATCACTCGATCTTTCACTTCTTCCATGATTGACTTCGTATCTTTTATCTGACTGGGTTGGTCTGTGTTCACTTTGTATTTATCAATACACTGGAGAAATCTTGTCGTTACTCTTAATGTCCTTATTGTTATTTATTTGAATGTCCTGTTAATTCAGACGTGCCCACAGCATATGGTTGTACACCCTGTTCGCCTCCAGAGGGCAGCAGCTGACCACGAATGAACTTCCTCTGTCTGATGAAGCTCCCAGCTTCTGCAAACCTTGTCCTGTCACTATGTTTCTGCTCTCTCTTCTCAATTATTACACAGATTCGACGTAAAAAATCACACAATTTATTACAGAATTTCCCCAGCGAGTCAGCCGTGCAGGACTAGACTACCTCACGGAGACCTCACTGGTTCACTTTGCTAGGTCAAGAATGCTCTACTTGACTCTACACAAACACTTTCTTAAATATAAGTCGATGCCCGGTCCGGAATGCCCTACCGGACTCTGAGCACCGACTTTGCTTTTAGTGAGCTAAGGACTGGAATGCAAAACCAGACTCTTACACACCCTTAGTGTCCTATAGGTCAGGAATGTACACCTGACTCTTTTACAAACACTTTACTTTCTTTAGTGAGTTAAGGTACGGGAATGTACGACCCGACTCTTACAAACACTTAGTGCCTTAGGTACAGGACTGGTCTACCTGACTCTAAGCGCTTTCTTGAATTTCCCCAGCGAGTCAGCCGTGCAGGACTAGACTACCTCACGGAGACCTCACTGGTTCACTTTGCTAGGTCAAGAATGCTCTACTTGACTCTACACAAATATAACTCGATGCCCGGTCCGGAATGCCCTACCGGACTCTGAGCACCGACTTTGCTATTAGTGAGCTAAGGACTGGAATGCAATACCAGACTCTTACACACCCTTAGTGTCCTGTAGGTCCGGAATGTCCTACCGAACTCTTACACACACTTAGTGTCCTATAGGCCAGGAATATACACCTGACTCTTATACAAACACTTTCTTAAGTATTGTATTTTTTACCGTGACTAAGAACACTGAGAATGCCGATGACAACTCTAAAATTTTGTAGCAAAGCCAAATCACAGATTTTGGTAATCAACAGGTATCTGTTTTACCTTTGTATTATGTAGGACGTCCTGGTTTAGTTGTCAACGGTGTCCCGGGTGTCCTCCCCTGGACAGAAATTCGTCCGCTGGCTGTCGGTGGTCCTTCTAGAGACCAGCACTCATCACGTCGGGATGTCACCAGATTGTTGAAGCAAACACAATAGTGGTGGCTTAAAGCCCACCTCTGCTCCGCGCCGTCCGTTAAATGAGCCTGGTCAGATTTAATAAGAGAAGGAGTCCAAAACACCGGCATAAAAGTTATAACAATAATCTGATTTTAATGGTAAAAAACACAATACGAAATACAGAGTGCCCTGTAACAGAGCACTCCGGGCTCCCCGCTCTACTGCCGTGCGATACAGGTATCGGGACCAGCCAGTCAGCAACAGGGGACGCATTTTGCATGAATAAACAACAGTATATATGGACATATTTGGGGCGGAGATGTGAGATGTCTCTTCCGTCCCATTTGACTCCTAAGCGAATCAGAGTTCTGGGAAAAAGTATTTTTCTTCTGAACAGAGCGTGAGAGCCTCGGAACTAGACAAGGTCAGAATCACTTTTTATCTTACACCTAACTTCACTCCTTTACTTTCCCAGGGAAGATTTCACACAAACTATTCTTTCCCAAAACAATCAAACATTGTACACAGAGATATTAGTATCAAACATTGTACACAGATATATTAGTATCAAACATTGTACACAGAGATATTGGTTCTTGAGATTATACTGGCCCCAGGAAGAACCTTGAATAAGAACATGTGCATGTGCTGGTGGGGGGGAAAGTGTATGTGTGTGTGTGTGCTGATATCTGGGTCAGTGAGTGTAAGTGTGTGTGCTGGAGACAGGAGGTGTAAGTGTGTGTGTGTCAGGGTATTTGGGTCATTGAGTGTAAGTGAAAAGGGTTATATATATAGGATTACTTTAAAACAGTCCCAAATAATACATGTTTACTTCAATACAGTTTAGAACAATATCTGTTTGCTTTAACAGTCGCTTGGATTCGGTCTAGTTTTGCTTCGAGAGTTGAGATGGCAGACTTAAAGTCGGCAGAGAGAGCTCTACGGTGGTCTTCAAGGAGGCCAGCTATGCCCGCCATGCTGAGATTGTTGCTAGCTAGCTCGGGGCTATCGGTCCTGGCGTTTTGTTCTTTTTTGTTGCTTTTCGCCGGTTTGGACGGCATACTACGGTGGCGTTGTGAGCGGAATAATATTAATGTTCACTTAAATGTAAGTTAAAGAAGAGTTACGGGCTTCAGAAAAGTTACAACACAAAAGTTTGCGGGAGCAGAACACGTCTCTACTCCGTCATGCCCAACCGGAAGTCAGTCGGGGCTCTGTTTTTAACCAATGAGTGACCTGATGGAGTTTGGTGGAGCAGCAATGCATCTTGGGAGATGTTTCACCTCTTGTGTCTGAACACTGCAGTCAGCCTTCATCTGTTTTTGGTGAAAAAGTGTCTAAAAACTGGATAAAAAGTCACTTTATGCCAGGCAGCGCTGACTCTAATACGAGGATTAGACGCCTGCAGGGTTACAATTACACATTTCTTTGAAAATAGACTACTCTAATAAATAACACATGTTTTTAAACTTTTTAATACAGAAATGTCACATTTATAATAAGAAATAGAACATTTGAGACTTTAAATAAGGTCCTTAAAATATTATACATCCTCCAGGCATTAGCCCAATACATATGCATGCTGTGTGTGTGTGTGTGTGTGTGTGTGTGTGTGTGTGTGTGCGTATATGTGTGTATTAGTTGGTGTGTGTGTGTGCGTATATGTGTGTATGTGTGTGTATTAGTTGGTGTTTGTGAGTGTGTGTATCCCCTCTAAGCAATAGAGTAAATGCAGATGAGACAAAGGAAGAGTTAAAGGCCTTATGACAATGTACGAGGGACGTGTGTGTGTGTGTGTGTATGTGTGTGTGTGTGTGTGTGACATATGGAGTGTGTGTGTGTGTGTGTGTGTGTGTGTGACATATGGAGTGTGTGTAGCCACAGCATGTCATTGAGGATACGAGGTGTTATCAGTGTTTCTCAGTCAGAGTCACAGTGACGTTATTTTTCTCACACACTCTTCTGTGGCATTATCTGTTTACACTATTTAGGATTCATGTAAACTCCTTTATGCCCAGCTATTGACTTCACTACAGTATTTGTTTATATATTACTTTTAAGTTCTGTTTTATTTTCTACTAGTTTATATTGATTTTCTACTCTTTTAATCACATTATGTGCAGTGCCTTGTTTACATGCTGCTGTGAGGAGAACATTTACCATATGGGTATCAATAAAGTCAATCTTATCTTAAAATAAAACATTGCACTTTGTATATGTATGTTCTTGCCCTAAATCGCAATATGTCTATGTTTTATGAACATATAAAGTATGTTATTATTGGTTTTGTTTTAGGAGTTATTAGTTTAGCAGATAAACTGGCTGTTAAAAGGTTAAACTAGAACCTGTAGTGTGTAAAAAACACTGTATAATTATTATTAAAATAAAAAATGAGCACTTAGTATATGTTGTTGTTGCCCTAAATCTTAATATGTCCATGTGTTATTAGCATAGGCCTATACAGTATGTTATTATAGTTTTTTTCAGGAGTTATTAGTTTAGCTCATAAGCTGGTATTTAAATGATTAAACTAGAACCTGTAGTGTTTAAAAAAACACTGTATAATTGATATTATAATACAAAATGAGCACTTAGTAGTCATAGTGAGCCGCAACAGTGTTTGTTTACAGCAGCGGTAGAGTTCCTCCAGTGGGGCGTCTCGTGACTGCTCTCTCCACCAATCAGCGCGTCCCTACCGCTGTGAGAGGCGGGATCTACGCTGCTCTCAGCCAATGAGCGCGCTCGTTCACTGCGCTGGGAGAAGTTCCCTCAGTCTGCTGGCAGTCTGGTCCGAAGCCACGATGGGAGCCACACCATGCCTTCTGTTCGTGCTCATTATCGGGGCAAGGATACTCGAAAACACCGGTAAGTGGCCTGAAAAGAACCGTGGGGAGTTTCTGGGTGTGTTTGCGGTGTGTTTCGGGGTAGTTTCTCCGCCAGGGAGGTGTTAGTGGAGGCAGAAAGAGACGCGGAGAGGGAAGCTAAGATGGCGCAGGTTCTGCCGCCTCAGGAATGTGCATTGTCTGGGAGGAAGAGAACCGTAAAGTCACCCCTGATCCGTGGAGCTGGTACCCGGGTTTAGGGCTCTATTATCGGATACATTCAGAGCGGTTAGCTGGGCGGAGCGAAGTTGGGTGTTTTTCTGGGGCTCGGCCTCGGTTTACTTTGTGGAGCTGGTTGTCTTTGTTAAAGTTAGGTCTCATAGAGAGTACTACTGTGTTATTTATCACCACTTTTAGAGGTAAAAACCTGTATTTTATCCTTTATAAGTAAATAAGATAAGATACACTTTATTGATCCGGATTTAGGAAATGGTTTTGTCACTGCAGCAGTTTAGACTATTGTGCAAGAAGTACTACATTTCTTATAAAATACAAATAAAATAATTATACAAATAAAATATATATATATATATAAAGAAGACATATATCCAGGGGAGTATTCAAGCATTATAAAAATATACAGAATACATAAGAATACGCTCTGATATCTGCTATACTATCTACTGTACAGTATTTATCACCAGTGTTTGGGTCTCTTATAAGTTAAAAACCCTGTCTTTTCCCTTGTTGTTATCCCGTAAAAGCTTCTTTTATAGTTTTTAATAAGATAAAATACACCTGTTGTTCTGTCACAGCAGCCTTTTTGACAGTCACTGTGCAAGAACTACAACATGTCTTAAAAATAGATTAAAGTAAACCTTAAAAGCAAATGTATACATATATGTTCACAGTAGGAATATACAGAATCCATTAGATGCCTTTCTTGTCTGACTAAAGGGACAGAGACACACATAAACATAGTGTACATAGATTCAATAACATTAAAACGTTTACACCTCAATCTGCTTTGCTGTGTGCAACAGAAACCATAACAAGAACATGTTTGAAAAACGATTTAACATTAAAAAAAAGATAAAGACAAGTATTTACACCACATATAAATATACAAAAAAAACCTATATTTTATTTTAAAGTGCTGTGCGGGATTTAGTCAGTTTATAAAGACATATATAAAACAGTATCTAAGAATACACACTTTGAAATCTACTGAATGAATCAAAGAGACCCCTTTCTTATCCCCACATTATAACATCCACATTAAAGTCATGTTACACAACACCACGTTAGCCTGCTAGCTTCAAGCTGCTAAACCACAACACGTTTTAATCTCCACTGTTCATTAACTCAGATGTAATGTGTGTTAAATGACTAAATCACGAGTTAATGAAGGTGCGTTTCTTCAGCTCTCAGGTAACACTCGTCAGGCTGCACCAAACTCCATTCACAACGTGCTGATCACATCTCCACTATCGAAGCTCTATTTGTGATGCATGTTCGTCCTTTCGATGATTCTGTACCCTCTTCTGATCGGTGTCTAGTGTCTCGGAATGAGTTGTTCTGCTGTCTCTGCAGTGATTGGTTGAGTCCGTGGAAGCAGCTGAGACTTCTTCATTAATGCGAGCAGAAGTCTCCGGTGTGACGATGATGGGTTTATGTTCAGCGCTATGCAGAGTGTTCCTGCAGGACGTGTGTGTGCTCATGAGAAGCATCTGTGTTCACCGCCCGCTCACTATCGCGCTGGCTTTCTGTTGAAATGCAAACAGACCCTTTTCTTTGTGATGTTGGTGAAAAAGCAGGATGTTTTGATGCCGGGCAGAAGCAGCGGTTTGCTGTTGACTCTCGCACTCGTGCGCTTCCTTTGTGTCACATTCCTTTGTGTGTGTGCAGAGAGGAGCATGCTTCCTAACTGCGTGCATTTGGATCTCATCCCCCCTATAGCCCAAACCAGGGTCGTGTCCTCACGCAGCCCGCCTGCATGCAAGCTGCTTATTACATTGATATGTTGGCTCAAGGACACGCATGGACCCGAGGGGGGGGGAGCCCCGCTCCCTTTGTCCAGCGATGGGATTGTCATGGCGCTCGAGCTGCATCAGAAAAGAAACCAATATTTCAGATGCAGATAAGAGGGGGGGATCAGAGCGACCCCCCCTCGCACGGACACGAGCGAGGGATCAGAGCGACCCCCCTCGCACGGACACGAGCGATGGGGGATCAGAGCGACCCCCCGAGCGACGGGGGTCGCTGCATCTGTATCTAACGTGTGAGAAATGAGGCGGTGTCTTTAAATGCGCTGTTTTGCTATAAAAACACTACGGACGCGAGCGATGGGAATAGCTGCAGGGAAATGATTATCCCCTTCATCCATATCAGCATTTCTGTGTAAAGTGGAAGCAAACAGTGGGAAATGTCCTTACAGTCTGAAGAGATGTCTTTAAAGGTGTTGTATTGCTCGTTAAGAAAACACAAGAAAATCAGTGTGTGTGGAGACTATCTGTCACAGCTTTATTATGGAGAGCACCTGGTCTCAGTTTCCCTGTGAACCACACCCCTGCAGCACACACACACACACACACACACACACACACACACACACAGACACACACACAGACACACAGACACACACACACACACAGACAGACAGACAGACAGACAGACACACACAAAAGCATTGGCACATGGAGGTTTGGCAGTGGGATAAACTGGGTGATGTCGCTGGTTTCTCTCTCTCTGTCTCTCTCCCTCTCTCCCCCCTCCCCACACACACTCATTTGTCTGCCTCCCCCTCTGGGCGTAGTAAGTAAGCGGTCCACATGTCGCTGAGTGTGTGTCAGCGCTGTGTCACTTTTGGGAGGACGGCTCCTCTCCTTTCTGCAGGATCTGAATGTGGAACTCCTCTTTATCTCAGGATTAGATTCCTGGTCCTTTCATTGGTCAAATCGCTGAAGCGTCTCTCAGTCCCAGAAGAGACGAGACGCTTTCTGTGTGTTTTGGATCTATAAACTGTCTAATTGCTGAAATAGTAGAATAACTAAGAAAAAGGAAAAAAAGGTCTTTAGAGGAAGCGTTGCTGATATTGATTTATTTATTATTTTTGTAAACATTCAGACATAACATACGTACTCAAATGTGTGCAGAGTAGTTACTGTACAACATACGTCTTCATCATCTCACCTTCATCATGTAGAAGACATCTGTTGGCCTCAGCTCACACACATCTCTTAAATAAAAGCACACCGAGGAAATGTATGAGAATAACAGATGCTAATCATAATGGCCTGAGGCGTGGCTTCATTACAACGAGAAGCATCTGGAGGGACAGAGACTTTGCTGATATTGAACTGTGTGATGTTAGACGTAGAACCAGAGCGTGTAGATCTGCAGGATGAAACTCATCTGTAGTGCTATGCATGGTCTGACTGCACGTTACCTCCTGGTTTGGATGTTAGGTGGGGTTAGGGGTTAGGGTTAGGTTGCACAGTTAATCAATATATTCAGATAGCAGGAAGCAGAGTATTGGTTAAAAGCTAAATAAGTGTTAAAATACCTCTTAAATGAAGTATTGTGGAGCTGCTGATGTATCGCTGAGCTCCACAGCCTCAAAGCAGCATCCTTGTTCAGATGCTCTTGATACATTCACACCATGATCACTAGAATCTGTTTTGCAATGATGGTGTGAACAGTTATTTTATCCAAATGGATGTGTGTTAGGGCTGAACGATATACCGTGTCATGGCGATAACCGCGATATGCACATGCGCGATATTCACACCGCAGGGACGTGCAGTTTTATTCATTTTTTTTAAAATGCTAACGCACTTTAGCACAGAATTCAAAAATAAAGATACCCTTATTACTTATCGAAACTGCACATACAATATATCCGATTAAAGCTGAGGTTCCACAGATTATTTAGGTATATAGTATCATCACTGAGTGATCCGAACTCGCGACAGGGGAAGCAAACACAGACATCACAACAAGTACCTTTACGGAGCTTCTAGGGAGATCGTCTCACCGTAGCGTCAATCTGATCAAAAGACGTGTTCAATGGCATTAAAACCAGAAACAACGCGGCTGAATCGGTTGATCCATAGGTTGATAATATTTCTGTGGCTTTGAAGCAATTGTTTATAATCCATAATTCAATTTTTATGTAAAAATCGCAGAGCAAAAGTTAGCTGCTAATGGTAGCCACCAGAGTGTATGCAGCTTCCGGTTTTGGCTACGCGTCACTCTCACTCCTTATTTGGTAATGTGTGTGTGTTCGACTGCCGCATAGCCAAGACCGGAAGCAGCAGCCACTCTGGTGGCTACCATTAGCAGCTAATTTTTGCTCTGCGATTTTTACATAAAAATGGAATTATGGATTATAAATGAAATATATTTTTTATACAGAGACGTTAAAAACCTATGGATCAACCGATTCAGCCGCGTTTTTTCTCGTTTTAATTCCATTGAACACGTCTTTTGATCAGATTGACAGCTACGGTGAGACGATCTCCCTAGAAGCTCCGTAAGGGTACGTGTTGTGATGTCTGTGTTTGCTTCCCCTGTCGCGAGTCCGGATCACTCAGTGATGATACTATATACCTAAATAATCTGTGGAACCTCAGCTTTAATCGGATATCTTGTATTTAAAAAAGTAAAGTACCCGCCGGGACCTTGGGGCTTAACAGGTTAAAAAAAACGCACTATATATCGCAGGGGAACAAAAAACCGCAATGTCAGTTTTTTTCAATATCGTGCAGCCCTAATGTGTGTTTGCTCGATAAAGGTGCTGATGATGGCATGAAAGCAGAGTAACGTGTGCAGAGGTTTCACAGGGTAAAGGTTTATCAGCTGATTGCAATAACTCATTAAAGAAAGAGCCTGGGCTTTAGTTAACGGTAAGTAGGAGAGGCCTTTTTATGATCAGAAAGTAGACCTTAAGACCAACAACAACAAAGGAACATGACATTTTCAGCCGGGGATCAAACCGTAATTGAATTCTTCAGGGTTGTGCACGGAAATTGCAAAGTAAAGCAGTATTTGATGCTTTTGTAGAGAAACGACCAAATCTCTGCAGCGAGTTACCTGTGGTCTCTCACGAAGGACCCCCCCCCCCCCCGTATGCTCTGGTCCGGTGTCCCGACCCGAGGAACCACGACTAATCTGAGAGGTTGTTTCCAAAGAGAGTCAGGTGGATTCAAAACAGTTAATGAAGCCCCCCTCATCATGGGGAGAGTCCTCTGAGGGGAACACATGGTACTGACAGAGGACCTTTGGAGACTGTGAGGGTGTTCGTTAGTAGACCACTTATACATTAAAGGTCTCCTATTGTGCTACGTTTAGGCATATATTATGGATGTATACAAATATATAAAAACTAGGGCTGTCAAGTTAACGCGTTAATAACTCCTGCCGTCCGCTTGCGGCAGACCACACTTCCACGCTCACCGGCAGGCACCGACTGGCCATCGGGAGGACCGGGAGGGTGTGTGTATGTGTGGCGCGAGTGAGCGAGAGAGAGACCTTACGTGTGTTGTTGTTGTTAGCATCTGGTGCTAGCTAGCAGCGCTAACGGATATAAGGAGCTGTTTAAATGAAAACAGAGGAGCGACATTTCGCCGACAACTGCGCCGAGCACTTGTCTTTATGCAGGAAGCCAGACAGTGGGACATTGTACGAACAGTCAGCACACTCAGCACGGATAGTGCGCGCAACATGATTGCAGCGTCCAGGCAGCTCCCGTTCGAGCATATGCCTTGAGTTGCACATAGCTCCAACGATCCATCACACACACTCACACACACACACACACACACACACACACACACACACACACACACACACACACACACTGTATTGTATTATTGTATGAGAGGTTCCAGGTTGAATTGAGGCGAATGTTTGTAACGTTCAGAGGTTGTTGTGTTTAATATTCATGAGAATATTTGTCATTGTTCAAATGATAATAAACATTTGCATAAAGCATATTTGTCCTCTCATATGTTGATAAGAGTATTAAAAACTTGAAAAATATTCCTCTAAGGAACATTTAGAACAGATAAAAAATGTGCGATTAATCGCGATTAACTATTTTAATCGACTGACAGCCCTAAAAAAAACACGTCTCTGAAGTGTTTTGCTCAAAATACCAAACAGATTACATCACATGTCACTTGGTAGACGCCTTTATCCAAAGCGACTTACATACTCAGTACTGTGTTCAATCCCCACTGGAGCACTTTGGGGTGAAGTGTCTCAGGGCCACAACGACATGCTGACTGCAGTGGGGTTTGAACCTGTGACCCCTGATCCCAACACCTACGGACAACTCACTGCGCCACACGCCCCCACAGATCACTCTAGCCTCATCCCCCTCTATTTCAGCCTGTCACTAAAGAGCTGATTCTGGGTCTGTAAGAGTGGTGGATGTTCGTTAGGGCACCAATTATTAATTGAAGAAAGATGCAGTGATTGGCTGCAATTTTAACAAATATAAATAGTTGTTTTTGAGACAAACGGTCCAAAGCATGCGTAGTTTGGCTGGAGCCGTTTCAGATTCCCAGCTACCTTGGTAGATGTGGCTAACGGTGTTGGGGGGGGGTCTGTGGTGTCTGGGTCTACCCTGAGAGCACAGGTGTTTGAGATGGAGGTACCTCCTCCTGGCGGAAACACTGAATACAGGTAACTAACAGAGGGTTGATCTTTGGAGACTGTAAGGGTGCTGGCTGTTCGTTGTACACCTCGTCATAAATTGAACAAAGCTTAGAGGGATTGGCTGCAAGTAAAACCAAATAAATAGTTGTTTTTCTCCAGGTTTTGGGTCCAGAAAGGTCCAAAGCATGCGTTGTTTGACTGGTTTGAGATACCCAGAGACCTCAAATGTGGCTAACAGTGTTGGGAGGCCCCACTAGCACCCCCCCCCCCCCCCGCTCATCGCGTTCAAATTCGCGCACGTTCCGTGTTAGGCACCGTCGATGTCGGGGAAACGATCTTCAATACTCCGAAAAGAATCCCACCAGACTCCTTTGTCCTTTTTCCTTTGCCTCATTTCATTAATTATTAATTATTAATATTTGTGGCCGCCCTCGGCTCGAGTTCAGGGCTTCCCGAGCTGAATGAGGGCGTCGAATGAGGGCAAGACGCGGAAACGCTGCAGTGTCGTACAGGTACCCAGGGTTTGAGGTACTTCCACGCTTTGAAGCCTTTTCTTAAATCTGAGGAGCATCTGGAGGTTTCTGTGCAGGAAACCAATTTCCCTGGGAGACACTGCCTGGGACAGATTGCCTTCATTGTGCTTTAAATGAAACTCTGAGGCAGCAGCGAAGTCTGAGGAGAACCCTTCCCCAGTCACTGCACTGCTACGCAGCTTCATGGGTTTCTGCAGCTTCACCTGAGTGGCTGCTCTCTAAAGCAAACCCACGCAGAGAGAAAGCAGCGTGTCTTTTCTGGCAGCAGGTGATTTGCATGTTTTAGTGTGAGGTTTGTATTTCTTTAAATGTCAAGAGAGGGTGCATGGATGCAAACTAAACTCCAACTTCACTCAATTTAAGGTCCGTATTTAGCCTTAGAAACTATTAAGAGGACGTCCAAACCAATCACTAGGTTACCTGTACCTCTCACACACACAATCTGATACAAGCATCTCCCAAATCTGAATGTTTGACCCATCATACGGCAGTGTGGGGATAAATGAGAGGTTCCAGCTGATCAGGTCAATGCAGCCAAACTAAATGCATGTTCCTCGTTGAACCTTCAGTGAGTTCAGAGAGAGGTGAAAACCTGGTTAATGTGGTTTATAATCACCTCCCTTCTCTAACCAGAGGAAACCACGCTTCAGTGAAACCTCAGGAAGCTCTGCAGCCGTTAGACACGCTCTGTATTCTGAACGTATGAAACACAAGGAACTCAAACGTCTCACAAAGTGTGTGTGTGTGTGTGTGTGTGTGTGTGTGTGTGTGTGTGTGTGTGTGTGTGTGTGTGTGTGTGTGTGTGTGTGTGTGTGTGTGTGTGTGTGTGTGTGTGTGTGTGTGTGTGTGTGTGTGTGTGTGTGTGTGTGTGTGTGTGTGTGTGTGTGTGTGTGTGTGTGTGTGTGTGTGTGTGTGTGTGTGTGTGTGTGTGTGTGTGTGTGTGTGTGTGTGTGTGTGTGTGTGTGTGTGTGTGTGTGGCAAATAGAGGAGACCGTCCAGGTGTGTTTGGGTTCCTCTGTGAAGGAAAGGAACTGAATGCATGCGTTCTCATCTACCTGAGACTAGCAGGGAACTGTGTGTGTGTGTCCAATCCTCCTCCTGATTTCAGTCCCGTTTTGGGATGCCAATAAAAGCGCAGCATGTGATGTGTGAGAGCAGACTGTCTGTGACACACACACACACACACACACACACACACACACGGAGACACACACACCGTCTGCATCCACTTCCTCTACCTCTCTGATTCACTGTTTCTGTGTGAGACACATCTGTGAAGTTATAGCTGTTTTTTGTGTTTTAATTTATATGAAAGTGAATATCTTGAATATGAAAACACATCATCTTGAACTCTGAGACACATATTTCAATATGAGCTTCAAGAGAAACGATTACATCTTAATGACATTTTGTGTGTGTGTGTGTGTGTGTGTGTGTGTGTGTGTGTGTGTGTGTGTGTGTGTGTGTGTGTGTGTGTGTGTGTGTGTGTGTGTGTGTGTGTGTGTGTGTGTGTGTGTGTGTGTGTGTGTGTGTGTGTGTGTGTGTGTGTGTGTGTGTGTGTGTGTGTGTGTGTGTGTGTGTGTGTGTGTGTGTGTGTGTGTGTGTGTGTGTGTGTGTGTGTGTGTGTGTGTGTGTGTGTGTGTGTGTGTGTGTGTGTGTGTGTGTGTGTGTGTGTGTGGGTGTGTGTGGGTGTGGCACGGTATTGAAAAAAACTGACACCGCGATTTCCCCCCCCCCCTGCGGTATATATTGCGTTTTTTTTAACCTGTTAAGCCCCAAAGTCCACGTGGGTACTTTACTTTTTTTTTCACGACAGTGTCTCAGGGGATCGTAATATTTAAGAACCTATTAATGTGTTATACCAGATTAACGGAAATAATCTCAGCTAACTGACGATACAAACTATTTTTACCAAAACAAAACACAAGTCTCATAAGAAGCATCTAAATGACCCCTGAGCGAAAAATGCTAACGCACTTTGGCACAGAACTCAAGATAAAAGATACCCTTATTACTTATCGTAGCTGCACATACAAGATATCCGATTAAAGCTGAGGTTCCACAGATTATTTAGGTATATATTATCATCACTGAGTGATCTGATCTCGCAACAGGGAAAGCAAACACAGACATCACAACACGTACCTTTACGTAGCTTCTAGGGGAGATGTCTCACCGTAGCTGTCAATCTAATCAAAAGACGTGTTCAATGGCATTAAAACGAGAAAGAAAAAACGCGGCTGAATCGGTTAATCCATAGGTTTTTAACGTCTCTGTATAAAAAAAAAAGATTTAATTTATAATCCATAATTCCATTTTTATGTAAATATCGCAGCGCAAAAGTTAGCTGCTAATGGTAGCCACCAGAGTGGCTGCTGCTTCCGGTCTTGGCATGTTGCTTACCCTCAAATAAGGGGGTTCATCTGTGAATGAAGAAGAGTGGTAAGGGATCCAAGAGATTAAACGTATTTGTTACGACCCATTAAACTATAGGAAGCTTCTTGGAAGTAAATCTTCATTCTCTCCGGTATTGTCCTCCTGTGCCTCGCTCATTTTTTACCAGTGTTTTGATGGTCTGCAAACTAGCGGGGCGGGGCCTGCTGTGATCTGATCAAGAATGATTGTGATTGGTAGTTTGCTGTGCATGCAGGGGAAGTTCTACACACACCAACACATAAACAAATAAGGAGTGAGAGTGACGCGTAGCCAAAACCGGAAGCTGCATACACTCTGGTGGCTACCATTAGCAGCTAACTTTTGGGCTCCGATTTTTACATAAAAATGGAATTATGGATTATAAACAATTGCTTCAAAGCCACAGATACATTATCAACCTATGGATCAACCGATTCAGCCGCGTTTTTTCTTTCTTGTTTTAATGC
>JAPTMU010000691.1:0-27582 GCA_028583405.1 Pogonophryne albipinna
TGTGAATTCACGGCATTCATTTTGTTATTCTACAGTATTGTTGTTTTATAGTTATTTGTTAATGTAACTCAATTTGTGTTCTTTGAAATTGAAAAGGATATCGCATCGTGTTCTTTACTTTCGTTGCAGTTGTATATGTCTTAAGTGTCATTTGGCTTGGCTTCCTATTTATGGACATGCTTTTATTTTGAAGGAGAGTTAGCGCTGTTGACAGGAAGTTGTTGTTGCTATGGAAACAACGTGACAGAGATTAATGGAGAAAAAGTAATATCTACATATAAAGACGGAGAAAGTAAACGATAACGTTTATTGTTTAGTGTTAGCACCCCCCGAAGAGACACAAGCTCTTACGTTGATATTGGAGATTTCAATAAATTACAAAATAAAAAGCGAATAACGAAATTGAAATCCGAATAGTACTCCAACGAACGAATATTCGGGTACAGCCCTAGTGTATGTGTGTGTGCTAACCCAACAAGCAATAAGAAACAGAATTCAAATAAGAAACAAGAAAAATCAACGTTTATAGGCCTTAAAATGAAAGTCTGAATTAATCCACTTATTATTGATATTATTAGTGTGTGTGTGTGTGTGTGTGTGTGTGTGTGTGTGTGTGTGTGTGTGTGTGTGTGTGTGTGTGTTAGTGTGTGTGTGTGTGTGTGTGTGTGTGTGTGTGTGTGTGTGTGTGTGTGTGTGTGTGTGTGTGTGTGTGTGTGTGTGTGTGTGTGTGTGTGTGTGTGTGTGTGTGTGTGTGTGTGTGTGTGTGTGTGTGTGTGTGTGTGTGTGTGTGTGTGTGTGTGTGTGTGTGTGTGTGTGTGTGTGTGTGTGTGTCTGGTCTGTCTGGTCTGTCTGTCATATTTTTCTTAAAATAGTTAGTGTTTTTAATTGTTGTTTTACTTGTATGTATGCACCATGACATCAAGTGAAATTCCTCGTACGTGTACCTGGTGATAAACCTGATTCTGATGCAGCAGAATCTGAATTAAATACAAAATGTAAGTTATTGATGTTGTGTTTTGTCTCCTCTTCCAGTAAAGCTGATGTTGGCGATTCGCCGCGTTCTGAACTCTTGCTTCCAGGCCCAAGGTGACCTGTCTGAGATCGACAGCAACAAGGAGAACAGCGCGGTAAGAAACATCAACAAGGACACGATACACGGAAACAGACATTAAACACAACATTAAAATCACTAAAAACAACATATTCAAGACGCTTTAACGTATTTGACCTGGGATTTAACTCTGTATTTAATTTGAGGATTGCCCGGTGCACAAAATAGTTCTTCAGTCTAACTTTATTACATTCAGTCGGATGTATCTTTTTTGAGAAATGACCCCTTAAAACATGACTTCTGGTGATGTTAGAGGGGGGGGCAAATTGAGGCTTAAAAATATGAGATAATCCATAATCTTCAGTGTGGTTAGCTATGAATCTTCCACAACTGTGCAACAGTACAGTAGACCCACACAAACTGCAGAACACTGGTGCTTTGGGAACACTCACATGATTTAATTCCCATTTAAAATCAGGAGACTAAATACGAACATTATGTGTGTGTGTGTGTGTGTGTGTGTGTGTGTGTGTGTGTGTGTGTGTGTGTGTGTGTGTGTGTGTGTGTGTGTGTGTGTGTGTGTGTGTGTGTGTGTGTGTGTGTGTGTGTGTGTGTGTGTGTGTGTGTGTGTGTGTGTGTGTGTGTGTGTGTGTGTGTGTGTGTGTGTGTGTGTGTGTGTGTGTGTGTGTGTGTGTGTGTGTGTGTGTGTGTGTGTGTGTGTGTGTGTGTGTGTGTGTGTGTGTGTGTGTGTGTGTGTGTGTGTGTGTGTCTCTCATACTTGCCAATTTTCGCGGGAGACTCCTGATTTCATTGCCCTCTCCCGGTTTCCTCCCGGGGTCATATTTCTCCCGCATTTCTCCCGATTTCTGACAAAATCAGATTTACTCACGACTGTTTCCACTCGGACTTTAATACAGCTACACCATTGTTTGGTTTCCATGGTAGCGCGTCTCTTTAGCAGCGCGCGCAACTCAAAGTTTGAGAGGGTGAGGAAGATGAAAACTGAACAAGAATCGACAACTCGACCCTCTGCTCACTCCTCTCCTGTAAAAACACAGGTCCAGCCCACACAAGCTCCATGGTGCTACAAGCACTTACAACTACAATAAGCATGTACATGTTAATCTACAGCTCCGGCGATCCACTAGCACCGGAGTCTCCACCTCCAACTACTGTAGCGTCACGAGTCCAAACAACTCACAGGCCAGGGCCCTGACAGGGCGCCCTTTGAGCATCAGATCTGACGACGCTGATTGGCTGAAATTATGTTTCGGCGGCATAGTGATAGCAACAGTCAGCTTGTTGGCTGCTGCTGCTCTGGCTGAGGGCTCCTTTCTACCGCCCGGACGAGAGAGGGTAATGATACACGCTGCGGCCAGGCAGGAAACATGTGACTTATCAGTAACTTTAGATATCGTAAAACAATTTTAAACGAGATTTTATTGTAGATTATACATTTTACTGATACCAACTATATCATATTTACCTTGTTCATTTTTAAATATATTTTTTTATTTATTTTTGTAATGACAATCAAACATGTGGGAAGAGGGAGGGCGGCGCCCCTCGTGCCCCTATGGGCCGGCCGCCACTGTTGAGGACTATTTTTGAGTCGTTAAAATGTTTAAAATGGAACAGAAACACACCCAAATCTCACTTTTAAATAACGCGTTATATACATTTTAAGATGTTTTTTCTAAAGAGAAGCAACAAATAATAATATTTTTGTATTTCATTATATATGTTGCAGCTTTTCATCGCCACATCTACACTGTAGCTGCAAATGACAATAAAGCCTTGAAATTGAAATATATCTGAGTTGAAATCATGCATGAGTTATTTGAGGGTTAACTGGAGCGTTGTATCCCAGCAGGCGGAGCCTCTTCTGGGGAAGGACCGGGCCGTGGTGTCCGGTCTGCTGGAGGTCGTGGTGATTCTGTGGAGGAGTGTGGAGAAAAACCTGAAACAAAACGAAGAGGCAAAGAAATACATGTTCGCCAAGTTTGGAAATGTCATCTCGAAGTATTTCCACACCTTTGAGGTACGTCTACTATCTCATGTGATTTATTGAGAGTATAAGGTGTTCCTCCACGAGTAAATAGTATTTGATTTGTTTTCCAGGATGAACGATGCACCGTTCCTCTCATCCAAATGGCCTCTTTAATGCCTCCTGCTGCAGTGCCAACATTCAGGTAGTAATGATAATAATGCATTTCTAGAAACTCAGACTACAAATTCATTAAAAAGACACTTAAAATATATAAAATCAACATTACAGATTAAAAGCAGGTACATTTCACATCTTTTGTTACACGTTTTGTTTATTTTATGCACAATTAAAACTACACAAACATAATGATATACGTTGCAAGAAGAAGCAGAAAACCCACTGGGTGTGCATGAAGACTAAATAAGGTTAAAATTCACAATTTTATAGAATAATATACAAACAAATAACGTGAATTCAATAGCAACGGCAAACAAATAAGTTAATACAAATTGGATATCGAATATACAGGGAAAAGCAGGTACAAACCAACCGATAAATGCGGCGTTTTTTGTTAGATTTGATTGAGGAACAGTGTTTTGTCCGGTTGAAAAATCTATTTTCTGGTGTTCCCGTTATTGTTTACTCTCTCTAACGTCCATTGCTCTGTCTTTTAACCCATTTCCACTGGTCTGTTCTGCCTAGCAACAGTCAGATAGCGAGCAATAACAGACCCTCTGAAATGTCCAAATCGACCAATCAGAATCGAGTATATACCAAGGCCGTGTAATGCCGTATTGACGCGAATATAAGACGACCCTGATAATAAGACGACCCTTCTTTCAAGACTCATTTTTGTAAAAATACCTTTGCGCACCGGACAGCTTTCCTCTGACTTTTTGCATTTTTAAGGCGCTCTTTTTGGGCTCTCCATCTTCTAACGTTACTCTCAGTAACACCATCTTTCTTTGATGACTTCGTTGATCACCATTATCTTAAAATTGATATCGTAACTTCTCTTGTTTATTAACTCTTCTACTTTTGACCCACTGTGTTGGAGTTGGTCTCTGTGTCTCTCTCTCTCCTGTTGAAGTGTCACTTTAAGACGGGGTCTCGCTGGGGGAACGCTCGGTTGGCGCCATCTGTTGGTGTGACTGTGTAATTACATCAAAAAGTCTAGACCCCGAATATTAGACCACCCCTCTTTTTCAGATTGTTTTCTAGGAATAAAACCCGTCTTATATTCGGGTCAATGCGGTACTAGTAGATCTCCTCTCACTCTGTGTCGCTGTCTAACCTGTCCTGATATCTGTTCCCAGCTATGGCGTTTTATCCAGATTGAGGAAGATGGAGTCTGGAGTGACGCCTGCAAACTTCACTCAGCTGTTGGACTGCATGTGCAGCTGGGGCCAGGCTGCAGACGTCCTTGAACTCGTCACCGATTGGCTCTCTGAGGCCCTGCCACAACAACCGGTCAGTGAACGCAACACCAAGCTGACTGAAGTTATACTCAGAGATGTTAAAGTACACACATCCTTTACTCAAGTAGAAGTACAGATACTTGTGTTTAAAAATGCTCTGGTGAAAGTAGAAGTACTGACTAAACTTCTTTCCTCAAGTCAAAGTAAAGAGGCTTTGAAATGTACTTCAGTAAAAAGTACCCATAACTACCAGCTGCTTTAAAGAGTACCTGACCTCCCTTTATATTAATAGAACAATAATGTCATTGTTAGCTAATGAATGTTTCCATGCTTAACAACGGCAACATGACAACGTTTCCATTGGTCCCTTTTTAAAAAAAAGTCCTTTTTGTTTCACTTCAGGAAAAGGGGAACGTGAAGAGGAAGAAGGTTCAGATCATGGAAAAGATCGAGAGTAAACCGGATCTGGCGCTCGATTATCTGGAATATCTTTTCACCCACTCTTCAACCCGAGAGAAAGTTCTGGATCTGGATCAGAGAAAACTGACGCAGCTTCACAAAGTGCTGGAAAACTGGAGGGTGAGGACTCTTTAAAGTGGAGACACTACATACTGATATACACCTGAACATCAGCAGGTGAGGACTCTTTAAAGTAGAGACACTACATACTGATATACACCTGAACATCAGCAGGAGAGGACTCTTTAAAGTAGAGACACTACATACTGATATACACCTGAACACCAGCAGGAGAGGACTCTTTAAAGTAGAGACACTACACACTGATATACACCTGAGCATCAGCAGGAGAGGACTCTTTAAAGTAGAGACACTACATGCTGATATACACCTGAACATCAGCAGGAGAGGACTCTTTAAAGTAGAGACACTACATACTGATATACACCTGAACACCAGCAGGAGAGGACTCTTTAAAGTAGAGACACTACATACTGATATACACCTGAACACCAGCAGGAGAGGACTCTTTAAAGTGGAGACACTACATACTGATATACACCTGAACATCAGCAGGAGAGGACTCTTTAAAGTAGAGACACTACATACTGATATACACCTGAACATCAGCAGGAGAGGACTCTTTAAAGTAGAGACACTACATACTGATTTACACCTGAACATCAGCAGGAGAGGACTCTTTAAAGTAGAGACACTACATACTAATATACACCTGAACATCAGCAGGAGAGGACTCTTTAAAGTAGAGACACTACATACTGATATACACCTGAACATCAGCAGGAGAGGACTCTTTAAAGTAGAGACACTAGATACTGATATACACCTGAACACCAGCAGGAGAGGACTCTTTAAAGTGGAGACACTACATACTGATATACACCTGAACATCAGCAGGAGAGGACTCTTTAAAGTAGAGACACTACATACTGATATACACCTGAACATCAGCAGGAGAGGACTCTCTTAAAGTAGAGACACTACATACTGATATACACCTGAACATCAGCAGGAGAGGACTCTTTAAAGTAGAGACACTAGATACTGATATACACCTGAACATCAGCAGGAGAGGACTCTTTAAAGTAGAGACACTACATACTGATATACACCTGAACATCAGCAGGAGAGGACTCTTTAAAGTAGAGTACACTACATACTGATATACACCTGAACACCAGCAGGAGAGGACTCTTTAAAGTGGAGACACTACATACTGATATACACCTGAACACCAGCAGGAGAGGACTCTTTAAAGTGGATACACTACATACTGATATACACCTGAACATCAGCAGGAGAGGACTCTTTAAAGTAGAGACACTCCATACTGATATACACCTGAACACCAGCAGGAGAGGACTCTTTAAAGTAGAGACACTACATACTGATATACACCTGAACATCAGCAGGAGAGGACTCTTTAAAGTAGAGACACTACATGCTGATATACACCTGAACATCAGCAGGAGAGGACTCTTTAAAGTAGAGACACTACATACTGATATACACCTGAACACCAGCAGGAGAGGACTCTTTAAAGTAGAGACACTACATACTGATATACACCTGAACATCAGCAGGAGAGGACTCTTTAAAGTAGAGACACTACATACTGATATACACCTGAACATCAGCAGGAGAGGACTCTTTAAAGTAGAGACACTACATACTGATATACACCTGAACATCAGCAGGAGAGGACTCTTTAAAGTGGAGACACTCCATACTGATATACACCTGAACACCAGCAGGAGAGGACTCTTTAAAGTGGAGACACTACATACTGATATACACCTGAACACCAGCAGGAGAGGACTCTTTAAAGTGGAGACACTCCATACTGATATACACCTGAACACCAGCAGGAGAGGACTCTTTAAAGTAGAGACACTACATACTGATATACACCTGAACATCAGCAGGAGAGGACTCTTTAAAGTAGAGACACTACATACTGATATACACCTGAACACCAGCAGGAGAGGACTCTTTAAAGTAGAGACACTACATACTGATATACACCTGAACATCTTTTTTGTGTGTCCACAGTCGGTGCTGTTTTCTCACCTCAGTTCTACAGCAGACGATAAAAGTCCCAGCGTAGAAATCGCTCTCAAAGTTTTCACGTACCACGGCCGACTCGGAGCACATCTGCAGCAAAAAGTGAGTTCCTCGTTCTGCACAAACTTGCTTTATGCTTTGTTGTTGTTGTTGTTGTTGTTTTGTTATATTTAGTTTGTGAATCAACATTAAAGTAGAACAGTTCAGAATCAGGTTTATCACCAGGTAGGTTGACACGTACGAAGAATTGTACTTGGTGTCGTGGTGCTTATATAAAAGTAAAACAAACATTAAAAACACAGATGGAGAACTATTTAAGAAAACTATAATAACATTAAAAATATAGTAAATATAGCAGTATTTGACTGAAGGGAGGACATCTGATCATTTTTGTGATCCAGTTACAAACCAAAGCTTTACAGTGAGTTTATCTTCTTGTAAAGTACAAAACCATGTAAGAAAGTTAAGAGATTGATTGTTTTTTTAGTGCCCAGAGGGTCGAGCATACCTGCTGTTCTCTGGAAAATGTTGCAGCCTGGATCGCCGAGGAGGTGCTACCCTTCCTCACTTCCAACAAAGATGGTAAGGAGGAGGAAGAGGAGGAGGAAGAGGAAGAAGGGGTGAAATCTCCACCGCTGGCAGCACAGATTACTGAGGTGAGCTTTATTAACACTTAAGACATACAGCTCAACGTACACGGTTTCATTTGAGGACGTTAGACTGGAAACGTCCACTCAGAAGGAATTAGCCCAACGAACATGAAGCGTGTGTGTGTGTGTGTGTGTGTGTGTGTGTGTGTGTGTGTGTGTGTGTGTGTGTGTGTGTGTGTGTGTGTGTGTGTGTGTGTGTGTGTGTGTGTGTGTGTGTGTGTGTGTGTGTGTGTGTGTGTGTGTGTGTGTGTGTGTGTGTGTGTGTGTGTGTGTGTGTGTGTGTGTGTGTGTGTGTGTGTGTGTGTGTGTGTGTGTGTGTGTGTGTGTGTGTGTGTGTGTGTGTGTGTGTGTGTGTGTGCAAAATGCACTTAAAGTACTAATTCTGCAGGAGAACTCTCCTCCAGATGTGATATATTATAAATGACATTATTATATTGTTGCATCAAGCAGCACTTTTCTGTTGTCCATAAACCCCAATTATTGTTGAATGTATTGTATTATTTGTTCCTAAACTAGATGCTAGCTGCTAATAATGTTTTGGAGTAAGTTCATTCATGTGAAATGCAAAATCAATCCAACGCGAGGCGATTTCTCTGCAAACAAATCAAACGATTTTTCCTGCAAGTTGACATTTTTGCGTCCTCAATTAGGCCGGGCACGATCATTCATTTTGTTGGACGACACATTTTCCGGGAAATTATTGCGATAAACGATAATATTGTCGACACCGTTGTAAGACCATTTTAGACATAATGATAATTCAAGTACATCATTTTTTATTGAACATTGAAATTAAATTTGATTAAAGTTAAATAGACTCAGGCTGGAAAACAGAGCTCTCTTGTGGCCAAATCACGCAATTGCATTTGTGAAAATGCAGTAGTAAAAAATGTTTTTAGAAAATAAAGTAAGTCGGGCAGGTGGGGGCTCTCCATCTCCAGCTGCCGTGTTTGGTCGTATTGCTGGCTTTTGTTGCTACTTTTTTAAAACAAATGCTTTCACATTCAAGTCCGTAGGTTCGCCTCGTTGATTTGGCTTAACACCGGAGATGTCGAGTTAGGTTTTGCAACCAATTCCATTTAAGTTCAAATTCCCCTCGAGTAAGTCACACGTTGTCTCCTGCTTGTCTCTATATTATTCATTTGGCTGCTGCACGTGGAGTGTCCTGACCTGGCTGTGTGAGCCCCGCCCCTCACAGCATGCCTGACTGTGTGAGCTCCGCCCCTCACAGCGCGCCTGGCTGTGTGAGCCCCGCCCCTCACAGCGCGCCTGGCTGTGTGTGAGCCCCGCCCCTCACAGCGCGCCTGGCTCTGTGAGCCCGCCCCTCACAGCGCGCCTGGCTGTGAGCCCCGCCCCTCACAGCGCGCCTGGCTCTGTGTGAGCCCCGCCCCTCACAGCATGCCTGGCTGTGTGTGAGCCCCGCCCCTCACAGCGCACCTGGCTGTGAGCCCCGCCCCTCACAGCGCGCCTGGCTCTGTGAGCCCGCCCCTCACAGCGCACCTGGCTGTGAGCCCCGCCCCTCACAGCGCGCCTGGCTGGCAGCCACAGCCACCGGGCTAAAATGTCACATCCTTATGTAAACAAACACGCATGTAAACGGCAATTTATCGAGGTCAGAAAAGTTATCGAGTTCATTTTTACATCCACACACTCTTATACATCCACACACTCTTATACATCCTCACACACACTCTTATACATCCTCACACTGACATTTCCTTCATGTCCTCCTCTATTTGGGCCATTGTTCTGCAGCCTGTCGCTACCTGCACGCTGAAATCAAATGTTATCTCCATGTCTTAGTTGTTAAAGAGTTGGCAGCTCATACAGGAGGCCACCAGCCAGCCGTAACAAACTACATGGAGCTCCTCGAAGACTTCATTTCAAGGGTTTTTAAATTCATTTCTTCATCATTTTTCCCGAGAGCTTCCTGACATTGTGCCGGGACGTTTTACTCGTGGGTTTTGGCGACGAGGCGTTCAAAGGTCTAATCCTCCACTTGTGCTCGCTCACCCTCCTCTCTGGTGAGTGTACACTGCATTTATCACTAAAATAAACCACAGAAGCCAGCGTTAATATCCCTTAAAATCATCTTTCTTTACTTTAACTAACATCTTTTGTTTCCAGAGGCGGGTCCCATGTCACGGCCATTTCTACTGATCATAGTTCCATTGTTGAGGTCTAGATTTACATTGTTCAATTTTCCAAACTCACATTGGTTTCTCACAGCATCTCTGTATAGTATGTGTATTCACTCTCTGTCCTACACGCCTTGTTGGAGCTCCTGCCCCCCCCCCTCCCTATGAGCGCACTGTGCTCTGATTGGTCAGCTCGCCCACTCTGTTCTGATGAGTCCACCACCGTTACAGCTGAACATCAGTGATTATGTTTTACAATGGCGTTTGTTGGCAACCAGGAAATGACACCTGACAAACAGATGAGAATGCTGCGTGGGGTCTGGGGGCCGTGTTGGGGGGACGTTGCGGGGCTCGCTGCTCCGCCCTTTGAGGCTCGAGGAGCGGACAGTGTGAGCTGGATTACTGGGGTCGTTTCCTGGTTGCTGCGTGGGGTCAGCGAGACACCGCGAAACTCACCTGAACTCAGACCGTTTACATGCAGAAAAAGCTTCATAACACACAAGGGGACGGGTGATACCGGAAAGCCTGACATGGGACCTTTAAAGTATTCCAGTCCTGGATGTTGCGTTTTTTATTTGTATTTACTTAAAACTTAAAATGAAATTTGTCTTGACGTTGACTTAGAAAATCTGTCCAGGGACATTTACAGAAATGTTAATTAATGTGCACTGTCCGAAATCTTTGTTTATCTGAACTAACCTCTTGTGTTTCCAGAGGCGGGTTACCTGTGCATTCCTGCAGTGCTTCTGATTCTAAAGGAGGTTGCAGACAGCTACTCACCTGAAGACAAGCAAGAGGAAGAGGAGGGGGGGAAAGAGGAAGATGCCACCGCTGTGATTCTGGGTGTCGTGGCCAACATCTTCCAGAAAATCATCGAGCTGCTGGCTCGTCGACTCAGGAAGGAACCAGAGGAGGGGAGACAGGTGTGTGACGTTTTAACCCCTGCTGTGACTATGTAAAGACTTCCTGTTCTGCTTTTTGGTGTGTGTGTGTGTGTGTGTGGTCTGCAAATTGCTCTGATTTCTGCACCCTGCTCCATTTGACTTATTTCGACTTTTCTTCCCATTGTAATCTCTCTTTTCTCCCAGCTGTGTCAGTCAGCGATCCCCGGGCTCAGTAACTTCCTCCAGGTCGCTCAAACGTGGGACAAACCCCCCCTCAGCGGCGTCTTCTCCACCCTGTTCGCCGTCATCATCGTGGAGAAAATACATCTGCTGCAGAAGGTACGAGGCTTCATCTTTCACCGATATCTCACAAGGGCAGAAGTACATCCTTTACTCAAGTAGAAGCACAGATACCAGATCAGCCAGATCAACGTGACCGAACTACATCTGAGAAGCTTAACCCTTCATTTCCTCCTGTTAGATTCAAAGTGAGCTCTAAAGTCACTCCTGTTATGAAGGAGTCTTATTGCAAATGCCCTGAAGATGTAACATATTATTGATTGAGAGACTTTCTAATGTGATTACTTTGCACACCGCACTCTTACTCATAGCTGGTGTCAAATCAATGACCCGAAATGAGTCACATGACCTGTTCTTGCTCTATGGTTTTGGGTATTTGGCGTCAAACGATGGCAGCTGACAGGCAGGGCTTCTGTAATCCTGCTAGTCATCTCAATTGTTTCTATATGTGACAGTAATCCAGAGATTACAAAGGTACACACATCCTGTACTCAAGTAGAAGTACAGATACTCGTGTTTAAAAATACTCTGGTGAAAGTAGAAGTACTGACTAAACTGAAGTGAAAGTAAAGAGGCTTTGAAATGTACTTCAGTAAAAAGTACCCATAACTAGCAGCTGCTTTAAAGAGTACCTGACCTCCCTTTATATTAATAGAACAATAATGTCATTGTTAGCTAATGAATGTTTCCATGCTGAACAACGGCAACATGACAACGTTTCCATTGGTCCCTCTTCTTTAGAGAAGACCAGGAAATGATGGATACACGGATCGTGTTCAAATCAATAGGCACGCAATGACTCTAAAGAATAATGATCACGCCACCAAACACACATTCAGACTAAAGGAACCAGCTGTTTGGGAAATGAGAGAAGTAGAAAGTACAGGTATTTGTGTTCAACATGTAAGAAGTAGAAAGTACAGGTATTTGGGTTCAACATGTAAGAAGTAGAAAGTACAGGTATTTGAGTTCAACATGTAAGAAGTAGAAAGTACAGGTATTTGAGTTCAACATGTAAGAAGTAGAAAGTACAGGTATTTGAGTTCAACATGTAAGAAGTAGAAAGTACAGGTATTTGAGTTCAACATGTAAGAAGTAGAAAGTACAGGTATTTGAGTTCAACATGTAAGAAGTAGAAAGTACAGGTATTTGAGTTCAACATGTAAGAAGTAGAAAGTACAGGTATTTGAGTTCAACATGTAAGAAGTAGAAAGTACAGGTATTTGTGTTCAACATGTAAGAAGTAGAAAGTACAGGTATTTGGGTTCAACATGTAAGAAGTAGAAAGTACAGGTATTTGGGTTCAACATGTAAGAAGTAGAAAGTACAGGTATTTGTGTTCAACATGTAAGAAGGGAACAGCAGAAGACGTAGTAAACACTAAAGGGAACAGCATAAGACAAAGTAAACACTAAAGGGAACAGCAGAAGACGTAGTAAACACTAAAGGGAACAGTAGAAGACAAAGTAAACACTAAAGAGAACAGCAGAAGACGTAGTAAACACTAAAGGGAACAGTGGAAGACAAAGTAAACACTAAAGGGAACAGCAGAAGACGTAGTAAACACTAAAGGGAACAGCAGAAGACGTAGTAAACACTAAAGGGAACAGCAGAAGACGTGGTAAACACTAAAGGGAACAGTAGAAGACAAAGTAAACACTAAAGGGAACAGCAGAAGACGTAGTAAACACTAAAGGGAACAGCAGAAGACAAAGTAAACACTAGAAGACAAAGTAAACACTAAAGGGAACAGCAGAAGACAAAGTAAACACTAAAGGGAACAGCAGAAGACAAAGTAAACACTAAAGGGAACAGCAGAAGACAAAGTAAACACTAAAGGGAACAGTAGAAGACAAAAGGGAACAGCAGAAGACAAAGTAAACACTAAAGGGAACAGTGGAAGACAAAGTAAACACTAAAGAGAACATTAGAAGACGTAGTAAACACTAAAGGGAACAGCAGGAGACGTAGTAAACACTAAAGGGCACAGCAGAAGACGTAGTAAACACTAAAGGGAACAGCAGAAGACGTAGTAAACACTAAAGGGAACAGTAGAAGACAAAGTAAACACTAAAGGGAACAGCAGAAGATAAAGTAAACACTAAAGGGAACAGCAGAAGACAAAGTAAACACTAAAGGGAACAGCAGAAGACAAAGTAAACACTAAAGGGAACAGTAGAAGACAAAAGGGAACAGCAGAAGACAAAGTAAACACTAAAGGGAACAGTAGAAGACAAAGTAAACACTAAAGGGAACAGTGGAAGACAAAGTAAACACTAAAGAGAACATTAGAAGACGTAGTAAACACTAAAGGGAACAGCAGGAGACGTAGTAAACACTAAAGGGAACAGCAGGAGAAAGACTGTTGAGGAACTAGTACAAAATCCCTTTCCTCTGGGTGTAAACAAAGTATTTTGATTCTCAGATCAGATGTTTTTCTTTCTGCTCGTTGGTAAATCAGTATATTATTGATCTCTTTCAGCCGGTCAGTGTAAAGCCAGTCTGAAGACGGCCGCCTCTTCTGTGCAGCAGCAGCTTCACTCGCACGCCGTCACGTCCACAGACATCCAGAGGTGAGGAAACAACATATTTATAACTAGGGATGCTCCGATCGCCAATTTTGGGGCCGGAATCAGTATCGGCCGATCCGATCGAGTGGGCGGGGCCTAAATGGAAGATTTAAACTTTAAATCTTCCATTTAAAGTGATGTTTAAAACTCAGTTAATGGGCTCATTCACTGGAGCTTCCACAAACAACTATCAACTTAATTATTACATTCACATGAAGTACATTATTCAAGTTTACATTCACTTTGGAGAATAACACGGGAGAAATGAGCGGAAGCGCTCACCCTCCCTCTCTCTCCCCCTCTCTTCCAGAGGTAGATCAAATAGCTAAGTGTGTTAGGTCTAACTCTTGTGTGTTTCGCTCACCGGTCCGTCTCAGCGGGCGGAGCTGCAGGATTTCTGCTTCACACACGTTGCATTCCGCTATTTTACTGTCTTTTTCGGACACCTTAAAATAATGCCAGACCGGTGAAGCCATTTTGCGAGCTTGTTTTGCCGCACACAGAGAAAAGTGTCATGTATTTTACGTCATGCGATCGGCTCTCGCGATCGGCATGTTTAGAGAGCACCGATCGATCGGTAGAGAGTGAGTATCGGCCGATCGATCGGAGCATCCCTAATTATAACGTCTAATACCAGATAATCTGTGGATAAATCTGTGCTCTAACGACTGACCTTTCCTCCCCTCACAGGGTTATCTATGAATCTTCTGTGAAGACCTTGAATGAGATCCTGGATTTATAAATGGATGTATTTGAAATGTAATCCCTGCTTCAGGTTTGTATTTGTGGAAGAGTGTAATCAGAAAAAGAGACGTTTAATACTCCTTACGAGATCTTTGTATATTTATCTCTCGCTGTGTCTCGGTGTAATCTTCTGTACAGCTTGCTCTCTTTGCTCCAAAACCATTTTCATGCTACACTTCCTGTTTTCTGTCAGCTGTCACTTCTGATCAGAATAAAGCTCAATGTATTGTTTCTCTGACTGTTTGCCAACTTATATCTTAGCAGTTCATCCTCTTGTTTACGAATTTGCACATTGTTTTGCAGGATTTTGTTGTATATGTATATATTTTATCGTTTATTACAGTGGATATCGAAGGTAATAGTCTGTTTGCATGATAGAAATGTAATTTAGACGTCTCCAGAACATAGAAACTGCGTATGTTGGGCAATTTGCACAATTAGCATAAGTTGTCTTCATTAGCATATGTTGACAATAGTTTAAGGCTGATTTGGGCAATTTAGGAGTGTTTTGGGGCTTATTGAGCATTTTCAGGATCAGAAATGGCAGTTTTAACCAGAAAGTTGCCCTATTTGTTCTCTCGTGGACTGATTTTTGACTACCATGAGTCGTGTTGCGATCATTGGATGAAGAGAGAACAAGATGAATATTGTCTTCTGTGGAGAGTTTATTTTCAAATAAATAAGCTGTCCAATCCAGATGATCCAGAATCCCCTAAAACTTCAATATGGACCATGAATTTGCACAAAATGTAATGGGTTTTCAATCAATGAAATAGCTGTTTAGATATTTCAGTCTCGTCCAAAGTGTTGGAACGACAAAATATTTACTAAGAATGTCTCAAAATTCATATTATTAAGCAAATGTGTCTTTTACAATTCTTTATTCCTAAAACACATTGTTGTCAATCCAACCCACAGAACTTTGTCAAATTAATTCACAGCTTAGTTTGAGTACTTACGTAAAATACATATTCTTTAATGTTTAAGTGGAAACAATTAAGACATATATTTGATTACATGTATTTATGTTCATGTCAACATGCTCTCTTATCTACCTCCATATAACAGTCTGTGGCTCAGGCTATACTTTTACATTTTAATTTAAAAGGTGAGTTTTTAAAAGCTTCTTGAAAATACAAAGGCTCGCTGGCACGGACATTCCCACCAAAGAGGACCACGAAGGTTTGCCCATAGCATCAGATCAAGGGGGTGTTGGGGAACTCCAGCTCGAAACCCGCTCCCGCCCCACTGCGTCAGGCCGTTGTGTCCTTGGGCAAGACACTTCACCCGAATTTGCTCCTGTGGGTATTGTCCACAGTAGATGACCATTACATGTATGATCTGTATGTGTAATGTGTATTTGTAAAGCGCTTTGAGAGTCTTTGATAAAGCGCTATAATAAATATAAGTATTATTATTATTATAGCCTACAGGGAACTATTATTATCATCTATTCAGATCAATCCATCCCTTGTCTCAGCGAGTGCTGCATCACTGTCTTTAACCGTTTAACCCCAGGTATGTGCTTTACTCTGTGACACCTGTGTGATGCATTTTTATTATTGCCAATAGTGTAATCTCATATTATTTGTGTTACCACCACTATTGTTGTTCTATAAATTGAAGTTTATATTGATATTCTAGTGTTAATTATGGTTGTTTAAGTTCGCTTTGGATAATAGCCTACCTTAACCATAACCATCTACTTCCACACTGAAAGACTGTATCTATCCACTGTGTGTATATTCAATACAATGTATGTTATATGTGTTTGCTCGACAATGACAACAAATATGTTCATGCTTTTTTAGAACGTTAATAACAAGCATTACAATGTCTAAACAAACTCGCTGTGTAGTAGACTCAATACTCTGGTTGTACTTTTGCGGGCATCCAATACCCTAGGTGGCGATGTTGCAAAAACAACTAAGGTCCTATCGATACGGTCCCACGACTGCGGTCCTGAAACTCCAGCCTCCGGTGCAGGAACATACATAGATCTATCTATCTGTCTATATAGATAGATAGATAGATATATATAGATAGATAGATAGGCTAGAACGGATCCGTCTTGTGTAAATATGACGTCACATTCTCGTTGTAACTCTCGTTGTAACCGGAGCGGCTCGGAAACACATCTCCAGCAGTAACATGATGCAACATACACATTAATGCAGCAGCAATATTAATAGAGAAACATCAGACATAATAGTAAAACACTGAAAGGGAACATTTTATTGCACCAGGAGCTATCTTGGGACTTTTACTGCGACAACGTTGACTTGCCTGTGAATAAAGAATAAACCGTAGTGTTGGTGATCTACAGTGTTGTCATTCTTCTTTGAACAGAAGACCGCTAACTCCCTATTTCAACAATCACACTCCCTGTCATTGACATCATTAAGTTAGTTTAGCTTCTCACCATCATTTGCTGTGGCCCACTGATGTTAACGATCGTAACGGAAAGGCTGCCTGCCAAACGTAAACATTCAGCCACGTGACTTGCAAACTCTCGCGAGAGTTTTACACAAGACGGATCCTTTCTAGCCATAACCAGTCGCCATCTTGCCACAGTCCACAACTACGGTAGCTGTTGTAAGGTGAGTGATCTGCACAAAAACACTCTTAACTCGCTGAAATCTTGACTGATTTACAAACGGTTTGGTGTATTATAAACGTTTTTAGCATGGCTATGATACAGGATGCTTGGACATGTTGAAATCGCAGATTTTCTTTTCGAAAAACGACATCGTGCAGCATAGTTGTGTGTCACGGCTACTTGTGCAAGTTATCAAAGCTGAGACCACAATCGCGATTTTCAATTATTATACAGGTTTTCCTGAGACCAATAACGATTTGTATGACAACCTAATCTGTTGTCTAAATGACAATCTTTGTGGATGTGGTTGTATTTAAGAGGCTGTGAGTGAGACCTAGGGTGCGTTTCACTTCTCTAATTTTTCATTTCCTCGCTCCTCAGGCCGTTTCTCAATCGCGAGTAAACCTGCTGGAGAGCAACTATAGCTTGGTTTCAGTCACGTGACTTCTACGAAGCGCGAAATTCAAGTGGAGGTCAGGAAGTGAAAACGCAATCATTCATCAACGCAGGAATCATGGAGGACATCGACTATGTCAAACAATTACATGAACCTGCACGCCGCAGATATCGTGAAAAAAATCACAGCACACATCGGATACGATCCGTATCAGCTGAAAAGAGCGACTTTTCTCGTGATTTATCAGATTTGTCCGCTGTCGAGGCGATGGATATCACCAGCTACCTCGTCCTTCATACCTCCTACTACACGGCTAGCCAAATGAAAGCGTATAAAAGCCTGGAAGCTTTCAACTACTTCGTGTGTGGATGGGTGAATGACCTCGGCACCAAAAAGGCATTAAACAAATGTCGCCTTGTTTTTGCCCGGGTGAGTGTCAACTACCTATACCTTCTTACCTCTAAGTAGCATTATTAGGAGACATCTAGCTAGCTAACTTTAGCTACATGGACTCATGTAAGGCAGTGTTACGGCTGTCGCCTTGCCTTCAGCATTAACTGGCCCGTGAGTGTTCTGTGTGTGTATATATATATATATATATGTGTAGTATGTGTGTTATGATTACATGTAGGTACTATGGTTACCGCGTCGGCGACGTTGTTTCGCATAGACTGTATATATAATCGGTGGTAACCGAGGCTAACAGTGGGAGCCCAGTCTACCGACTCAACGTCACCCAAAGCGCTAGGGCACCCTAAAAAGTCCCAACAAAGTCCATATTAGACTACAGGTAACTTAAACATGATCAGTATTACTAAGTAAATAAGCATTTAACCACAACCCAATAATACATAAACAAAGCCACAAAAACCAAGTTAGCTAATACCTCTGATGAAGTGGTCGCTGCAGACAAGTGAATTAGACGACTCTGCTCCTCCCGACCGCAGATGTAGGTTTGAAAGCCATTTTTTCCGGCGTTCTTCGGTTAGCTTTCTTAAATTGCTCAGCTTTATGGACGACAACCTTCGGCACTCGGTAAAACCTCTTGTTTTTCTCTCGGCCGGATCGATTGGAACAACCGTAAACTACACAACACACCGGCATTTTCACAATGGTAACAGCAGCTAGATCCTCTGTAGAAAATTACTTCCTGACCTCCAATGGAATTTCGCGCCAAAGGAACGCAGCGGTGTGACGTCAAGTGAAACCAGGCTATTAGCTTGGTTTCAGTCACGTGACTTCTACGACGCGCCAAATTCAAGTGGAGGTCAGGAAGTGAAAACGCAATCATTCATCAACGCAGGAATCATGGAGGACATCGACTATGTCAAACAATTACATGAACCTGCACGCCGCAGATATCGTGAAAAAAATCACAGCACACATCGGATACGATCCGTATCAGCTGAAAAAGAGCGACTTTTCTCGTGATTTATCAGATTTGTCCGCTGTCGAGGCGATGGATATCACCAGCTACCTCGTCCTTCATACCTCCTACTACACGGCTAGCCAAATGAAAGCGTATAAAAGCCTGGAAGCTTTCAACTACTTCGTGTGTGGATGGGTGAATGACCTCGGCACCAAAAAGGCATTAAACAAATGTCGCCTTGTTTTTGCCCGGGTGAGTGTCAACTACCTATACCTTCTTACCTCTAAGTAGCATTATTAGGAGACATCTAGCTAGCTAACTTTAGCTACATGGACTCATGTAAGGCAGTGTTACGGCTGTCGCCTTGCCTTCAGCATTAACTGGCCCGTGAGTGTTCTGTGTGTGTATATATATATATGTGTAGTATGTGTGTTATGATTACATGTAGGTACTATGGTTACCGCGTCGGCGACGTTGTTTCGCATAGACTGTATATATAATCGGTGGTAACCGAGGCTAACAGTGGGAGCCCAGTCTACCGACTCAACGTCACCCAAAGCGCTAGGGCACCCTAAAAAGTCCCAACAAAGTCCATATTAGACTACAGGTAACTTAAACATGATCAGTATTACTAAGTAAATAAGCATTTAACCACAACCCAATAATACATAAACAAAGCCACAAAAACCAAGTTAGCTAATACCTCTGATGAAGTGGTCGCTGCAGACAAGTGAATTAGACGACTCTGCTCCTCCCGACCGCAGATGTAGGTTTGAAAGCCATTTTTTTCCGGCGTTCTTCGGTTAGCTTCTTAAATTGCTCAGCTTTATGGACGACAACCTTCGGCACTCGGTAAAACCTCTTGTTTTTCTCTCGGCCGGATCGATTGGAACAACCGTAAACTACACAACACACCGGCATTTTCACAATGGTAACAGCAGCTAGATCCTCTGTAGAAAATTACTTCCTGACCTCCAATGGAATTTCGCGCCAAAGGAACGCAGCGGTGTGACGTCAAGTGAAACCAAGCTATTTCAAGTATACTACGTCATAGAGTGGCGCAGAATGATGGGCATTTAACATGCATTTAAACAGTCCTTCGGCGCCACTCGATTACGTAGTATACTTGAAATAGTTGCTCTGCAGCAGCTTTTACTTGCGTTTGAGAAACAGGCTGTGTCTCAATTCAGGGGTTGTATCCTTAGAAGGGTGCATTCGTAGACCGCACACGTCACTTCCGCCGAAAGAAGGCTGTCCCAATTCAAAAAAAAAGACGAGTCCTCCGAATGCGGCCCATGAATGCAGCCTACTTTTCCCAATTTGAAGGATACATCTGATGTACACTCCGTGGCCTACCATATCCCAGGGTGCAATGCGCGCAGGGAAGAGGGAGTTTTTTTTCAAATGAAATGGCTTCCGGTCTCCCAGCAGAGTGGATTTAAAAGCAGCCGCGAGCGGAGGAATCACTAATAAATGTGAGTATTGGGTTTTAACTTACTTTAAATTAACTAACGTCACACACGTCAAACCCAAGAGGCATTAAAACGTACATTTTCGTTAAATAATACGGATAAATATGTGACGCTAACTAGCTAGCTGGACGTACTGCACTGTTGTTTACACTTATGTTTTAATTCAATTCAGAAGTTTATTAAAGTCATACAGAGATCTTGGCTGTTATAGATAAGTTATACTTTATATTACATACATAGACCAAAGTGAAAACATTTAGACCGGTATAGCCGACAGTACGGTGGGATTTATAAAACGCTACCCTGACGTGTAGCTGCTGTTAGCTTTATTTATTTCTCTGACATGTTCCAATGTTTTACTGTTTATTAAACTTTGGGACAAAATTACAACCTTTGTATTCAGCTCATGCTGCTTTGAGGTAGAGCTAAAAGAAAAAGCCTATTTTCAATATTTCCACCAGATTTGGATCATCTTTTATTTAGGTTAAAGTTATTTAATTTATCCTGATCCCATAATAATAAGACAATCACAAATAGACAGCAGCCTTTAGCTTGATGTTAGTTTGTGCTGTCAAAGGGATGCACGTGTGACTGTCACTTCATCTCTTTAGTTTTTAAAAACCAGAACATCATTTTAAATGATCCCTTAAGGATTGTTTGTCTGAAATGCTTTGTTACATTTTGCAATAATACTTTTGCAACCCTGTGTTTAATATGATAAATACACTTTTTTCTTTTTCTCTTGTAATTAGGACAATTCTGGAGAAATGGATCTACTGGAGAAGGACCCCTAATCTGAAAAGTGCACAGCGGATCATCAGGACAGAGCTGCATCCACCTGGACCCCCCGTGGTGCTGGAGAAGGACCCCTAACCCCAGCGGATCATCAGGACAGAGCTGCCATCCACCTGGACCCCCCGTGGTGCTGGAGAAGGACCCCTAACCCCAGCGGATCATCAGGACAGAGCTGCCATCCACCTGGACCCCCCGTGGTGCTGGAGAAGGACCCCTAACCCCAGCGGATCATCAGGACAGAGCTGCCATCCACCTGGACCCCCCGTGGTGCTGGAGAAGGACCCCTAACCCCAGCGGATCATCAGGACAGAGCTGCATCCAGCTGGACCCGAGGCGCTGGAGAAAGCAAAACGGCGACCAGGAGCATCCTCCACCCAGACCTCTGCTTACTGCCGTCCTACAGACTTGTGTCTTACTTCAGAATTAGATTTTTTCTGTGTCCTTTCTTTTAATAGATATCTAACGATTATAGCTTGAGTCTGTCTGATTCCCCAAACAGCTACTTCTATATACTTGCTGCACATATAATACAAATAAACAACTCCATAACACACTTTGCTGATATTTGTGTTACTGCTGGTGATGTTAAATAACATGATTGATTTCCTCTGTCTCAATGATGAAAGTTATAATAATAGAAGACATGAAGCTGCAGAGAGAGGATGGATATATTCTTACCTCTACTTTTGTGATTAGAGGAAAATACAATATTAAATTGTAATTGTTAAACACATTGTTTATTTCATTTACTGAGGTTTTAACCATTATTTACAACATGTGTACATAAGCAGTGGAATAATAGGGTATCTCTAGGTCATTCAACTGTCTTCAGGGGGGGGGGGGGGCACGGTGCTGCTGACCTGGGGTCAGTGGGACATCATCTGGGCAGGGTTAGGGGAAGAAGGAGAATATAAACTGTTATAATCACAGCTATTAAGATTAGAACACTAATATTGTTAACAATCAATCTATACAACATGCTTTTGTTCCTTTAAAAAACACATTGTTTTATTAGTACAGAAAAATTAAGACTTATTTTAAATATATGAAATAATATGATTAAATTACATCAGCTATATATAATTTACTTGTTAACTTACTAATGTAACATTACTGGGGGCTAGAGGAACAGCTTCATCTTATTTACCTGGCCATGGTTCTCTTATTTCATCTCCGACGGTGATCTCCAAAAAATGTAAAAGTAAAGTTTCTGGATCCTTTTCAGCTAATTAGCTAGCAGGCTGCTGGAGCAGCGCAACCGAACAGCGCGTATCACGTGACGTAAATACGAAGCGCTCCGTAGGCTAGACCGTCTCATTTCGTAGGCCGCTCGGTCCAGCCTACGCGGTCTCGTCGACCGCGTAGGCTGCGTACCCCGAAGGATACAACCCCTGAATTGAGACACAGCCAAGGGCCCTTTCTCATTTCATCAAATCCCCCTCCTCGACTCCTCGGTCCTCCGGTAGTGACCCGGAAATGAATTTCAGCGCGCCATGTTGAAGGACATCTCATTTCTCTAAATGCACTTCGAGGACCGAGCATCGAGGAGCTATAACCGAGGATACACTGATGGGTCCTCCACGGCTCCTTCGTGGATGCATTTCCGGCAACAGAGATGTTTCAAAGAGTCGTGACGCACGGCCGGACTTATCTCAGCCAATGACAGCTCTGCATGCATCCCCTGGATATTATTTTATTAACTGCTTTCATCGCGACGCGATGTTTCCAGCGAGAACAGCTGAGAGGTCCGTGCTGAAAGCAGAGCAGTGTGTAAATATATATCACTCAGTAGAACAGGCCTACTCTCTTTATTTGCTGTAGTTTAGTAGATATCTACAAACAAAGAGTCCATATTTTTCTAAAACCATTTATTGCTTCACATAATAAAAATACACAACGGCTGTTAGGCTGTTAGCTGTAGGTGCGTGTGTGTGTGGTACAGTGTGTGCGTAGATGCAGCGGACAGACAGGTCCCAGTTGGTTTGGTGTCCTCTGCTTACTTTTAATACTTGTAAATAAAACTTTTGGTAATTTATTTTCCTCATTGTAGCGAGAGAGGGGGGGGGGGGATATATCCAGTCTCTGATAGTGTTACGTTATTATGAGAGTGCTCTGTTTGATTCTGAAAGTGTGTGTGTGTGTGTGGTGTGTGTGTGTGTGTGTGTGTGTGTGTGTGTGTGTGTGTGTGTGTGTGTGGTGTGTGTGTGTGTGTGTGTGTGTGTGTGTGTGTGTGTGTGTGTGTGTGTGTGTGTGTGTGTGTGTGTGTGTGTGTGTGTGTGTGTGTGTGTGTGTGTGTGTGTGTTGTGTGTGTGTGTGTGTGTGTGTGTGTGTGTGTGTGTGTGTGTGTGTGTGTGTGTGTGTGTGTGTGTGTGTGTGTCCGCATCCGCATCTGTAGCCTGTTATTGTCTCATTATACCGCACTGTGAATGAATCAAAGTAAAGAAGTGGTCATGAACACATCTGTCCATCAGACAGGGGGCTGCTGTGCCTCCTGTCATCATTAATGGACGTCTCTTTAAAATGACCGCTCAGAAGAGAGGAGTTCTCATTTCTCTAACCGCCTGCTGCTTCCCCTCCTCTCTCCTCGGTTCCCCTCCTCGGCTCGCATCTCCTGTGGGCGGGACTAAGTCTCGAGGATAGGAGTCGAGGAGGGAGTCGAGGAGGGAGTCAGAGAAATGAGAAAGGGCCCGGGTCTCGGTATCACCGGAAGTTGATTTGTCTGCGCCATCTTGAGTAGCGTCCCAGTGGCCTTATTTGTGCCGGAGGAGCCATGGATGTATAATAAGAACTGGATACAGCGTGGGAGGCGGGGCGGGCCTCATTCATTCCTGAGAGCTGCTCATTAGCGCATGATGATAAAATGGCCCAACTTTTGAGAGAGTGAAACGTCACAGATTACGGCATGCCTGAGAAGTACCCGTATGTGCGCTCATAGCGCATGCGCAACTTTAAACCAAAATGCACGTTCACATCAAGCACGTCATTTGCGTACACGTAACAGCACCGCCGTTCATGACAGCATGGATGGATTTGATATTAACGAGTCGGCAGTTAGCAGCTAGCGGCTAGCTAGTAATTATGCTAATGTAAACATCAATCGTTATGTACTTATATTACGCTGTAACAGGATCTAGTGATATTCAAGCAACAGAGCTTCTTTAGCATGAAAGAATGATTGCACTGTATATATATATATATATATTATATATATATATATATATATATATATATATATATATATATATAGGCCTATATATAGGCCTATATATACTTATAATAAAAGTAATATTAACTTTATTTAATACAACATTTACGGTACAAGATTTAATCATACAGCCCATGTAGTATGATAATGAATTACAGCAAACATGTGCAATATATCCATTATTACAGCTCCGTGGGGTGGCAGTAAGACGATATGGGTCGTTCTTATTGTGCATCATGGGTAAAGATAAACGCAACTCACATTGGTTTCTCAAAACAGCATCTCTGTAAACTACGTGTATTCACTGAATTTCACTCTCTGCCTTTAACGGCTCGTTGTAGCTCCAGTAGCTCCAGCCCCCACCCTCCCTGTGAGCACAGTGTGCTCTGATTGGTCGGGACGTAACATGAACGTGCCGGGTGGCGCGGTCCCGTGGGTTAGATGCGCGTTCATAATGCAGAGGGAAATAATCTCAGAATAACGTTATTAGCACATTATTACAACTTGAGGAACGAATGTTTTTAATAAGGGCTATACAAGTGTTCATACTGGGTAGTTTATTTAGTTTAAAAAAAATTATCCAACGATTTACAGACCACTCTTTCCCCATGTAAGTCAATGGGAAAAAGTGTTTCCGGGCCTGGCAACCAAACGGAAGTGTAGTACCGCCGTTTGGCCAGCACGAATATTTTCATGTGAGTCCGGCGCACTTCCTGGGGGCTTGGGAGAGCGAGGAACCACCAGACAAGAGCCCTGCACCAGACCATCCTCCGATGAAATCCTCAGACACTCGCCCCGCCCCCTTACTGTGTATCGCTCACTGATTGGACGAGGCAGTGCATGCACTGATCTGATGCTTCTTGACATGAGAGCAGTTTCCCAGCGGAGTGAAGAAAACACATGAAACTCACGAGAGTCACTCCTCAGTTTATACCGTGTTTTGTTTCAATTAATGTTTCATTTAGTTACCAATATGTGATATATCTGAACAACAAAGTGCTCAAAACATGTTTAATTCATTTATTAGAAACATTTTCATGATCGCTTTTTTCATTTATACATTTTAAGAATGGCGTTTATCTTTTTTGAGAGTGAGTTCTTATTTTATGTATTTGGGTCTACAACAGATGATACAAATGTTTGTGTCAGTAAATGTGTACTAACAGAGGCGGGGGTGTTTGTGAAAACAACGGGGACAGAGCTGCTGTCAGACGATCAGCTGTGCGGCGTCATCACAAACAGACGTCGCTTCACGTGACGCTCCGGAGGAAAGGACGTCCCATTGCTCTTAAAACTCATTTCCCTGCTTCTCGTGGTTTCCTTGCTTCTCTCCTTGCTTCCCTGGAGGGAGGGACTAGTCGCAGGGAAACGACACAAGTGAGGGACGCAAGGAATCCATTTAACCGAAGTGAAACGCGCCCATAGTATTACAAAGTTGACCCAGCAACTTCACACCAGTGCGGGAGAGGCAGAGCTGCTCTTTGCGCATGGTTTCTTCCAAGCGGTTTGGCTTGTTAAAAACATCTTACACTTACAAACATTATGATACAGGAAATTGCTGGCTTTGTGTTTACAGAAGTAGCTGACTATGCCTGACTTTTGTGCAGCCTACGGATGCTCTAACCGCCGCAGTCTGGAAACAAGAACCCGTGGGATCACCTTTCACCTGTAAGATATGACAATAATTAGGATACTCGTTAGTTACTAGTGGATGTGCAATCCAAGTCCTGCTACACAGAAACAGCTATGTGAGATGATAGTATTGCAAGATTGTTGTTGACCCAAGTTTTTTAGAATATGTTGCTCCCATTTGTTTACACAATTATTTAATGTTTCTTTTGGACACCTTTTTTATAACTCTTAGTGTGGTTGTCTTATTCTTAAAGTTTGCATTAATACATTACATACACATACAATTACCCCAGAAATATGATATTCTCAGTGTGTATTTTTGTCCTCCTTACCCTTAAAGTTAAAGGAAAGAAGGGTGGAAAATGTTGACAGTAATTTATATCTCTGGCCACCTTTCTCATGTTTTTAAGGTTTCCCAAAAGCGGAGAGAGGAGGCGGCAGTGGGAAGTCGCCCTCAGAAGGGACGGCTTTGTGGCCTCTGGCAGGACGCTAATCTGCAGTGAGCACTTCAGGAGTGAGGACTTTGACAGGACGGGGCAGACTGTCCGGCTTAAAGATGGTGTTGTGCCAACAGTATTCAACTTCCCAGCTCGTCTTCAGAGGGTATGTGTATCATTGGCCAACACGAATTCAAGGTGTATAAGATCGATATATAAATATTAGGGCTGTCAGTCGATTAAAATAGTTAATCGCAAATTAATCGCACATTTTTGATCTGTTCTAAATGTACCTTAGAGGAATATTTTTCAAGTTTTTAATACTCTTATCAACATATGAGTGGACAAATATGCTTAATGCTTATTATCATTTGAACAATGAGAAATATTCTCATGAATATTAAACACAACAACCTGGAACCTCTCATACAATACAAATGTGTGTGTGTGTGTGTGTGTGTGTGTGTGTTGTGTGTGTGTGTGTGTGTGTGTGTGTGTGTGTGTGTGTGTGTGTGTGTGTGTGTGTGTGTGTGTGTGTGTGTGTGTGTGTGTGTGTGTGTGTGTGTGTGTGTGTGTGTGGGTGTGTGTGTGTGTGTGTGTGTGTGTGTGGTGTGTGTGTGTGGTGTGTGTGTGTGTGTGTGTGTGTTGTGTGTGTGTGTGTGTCAGGGTAGGATTTTCACGGCGGCCACGACGGCCATGGCCGTCGTGGCCCCTCGGTCTGGCCGTTATGCCCCACAAATATTGTACGTCCTACGGCCACCATGGCCTGTGTGCCCCTGATACTGTTAAAATCTCAAGTTGCTTTAAAAGCGACAGAACAGTGTTTTCTGAACTGCATTATGCTGCGTTCACACGGACGTGATGCGAATATTCTCATCGCTCTAACCGCTGGAGTTTCACCGCGGCTGTCAGCTGTTTCTCCTGTCATTCAAACAGAACGCGCTGGAGAGGGGGCGGGGCTTATTTCCATGTAAATACTGTGGGGAAACCAACTGCGACAAAATGAACATATTTGACCGTGATTTATTGTAATACACGTTTCAAGATGCCGAAGTAACTAAATACTGATACCGGTTAGTAAAAAACATGAATTAATGCTTTGACAAGTCTGCAGATAAGACGCAAGCGAGAAACCTTTTAAATGCGTGTTTTCTGAATGGATCAATCAGGCTAAACTAACCTGTAGCTGCTCCGTCCACACTCACAACAACGTCCAAAAGACAGAATTAAAGCAGCGATTGTATTCGCCATGACAGTCTGTGGTTTGTACATGTTTAACTTTTGTCCAGTTTCTGACCAGAGCTGTGAGGAGTTGATTAAAGATGCTCTCGTACACACACCACACGCGCACACACTGCTGAATGATGTATGTGCATAGTTTGTCCCT
>JAPTMU010000692.1:0-27110 GCA_028583405.1 Pogonophryne albipinna
AAAGCATCCGATCCTGATCCATTTGGAAACGTAACATTTATCGCCTGCAGCAACATGTAATCTAACGACCGAATCGGAAGCCATCATTGTAAAACAATAACAATAAATACAAGTCAACCCATGTTTAAAAACTTTAAACCAGCGGGTTATATTACATATGTATTGTGTAATAATCTGGCAGCTTGTAAAATGAAGTTTTTCCCAATAAAACGCATTTTCTGGGATCGAAAAAAATAATAATTTAGTAGATTTTTGATTTAAAGTGTTTTTATAATCGGAATTTCAGGCCAGGACTCCTGCAGGTCGATACATATGAATTTATTTAATTTAAATGTGTAGAACATGGCTAAAAGTCCGTCAACTTTCTGAATACAGTTAACGAATTGGGCCTATAACGTAGCTGTTGTGGTGGAACAATACGGGACATAATTAACTGTGGTATAGTGTGTGTTGCACCACGGACCTGTTAGAGAATATACCTGGTGGTTGTTATCATTCTAGCTTGAGTAGCATGCAAGTTATTCTTCCCTTCTGTAAATCTAATGGAAAATAAAGGTTGGAGTTCCATACTCAACACGCCGCCTCCGACTCCCATCGGCTCTACACTGTAGCTACTACTCATACAGTCTGCTCAGCTGTTTCGCTCATGGAGCTGCAGGGCGATTTTAATATGTCATTTCATGTAAAAAAAGAAACCAATGTTTCAACATCAATCTCTTTTCTTGTCTCCATGCGGTTTGCAGTCTGTCTGTCCCGCTGCAGCAGAACGGATGAGTTTCTGATTATTATGGGATGACTTCACGCTTTAAATTGCAATTAGACTCAAATGACTCACCACGTGTGAATAATGTGAGCGAGGCCCTGTTGTATTACTGCACAGGATTTATGTTAGACCTAGGCCCTTTCACTAATTTCCCCTCCTCGACTCCTCCGCTCGCATCTCCTGTGGGCGGGACTAAGACACGAGGATAGGAGTCGAGGAGGGGAATTCAAGAAATTAGAAACCTTCCTGGAAATGTGCTGAATATGCTCTTTTAATAATAATAATAATAATAATGATAATAATAATTGTAAAAGTAGTACTATTGGGGAATACAAATGGGAAATATAAAAAGGATAATTGGATGTAAAGCTAATTTAAATAATAGAAATGAAAAGCTAAATAGCAGTACAGACTTCATTAAATCGTGTTTTATTATGTGTGGAAAAATCACGATATTATTATTATCATCACTATTATTATGGTTTAAACCCAAGCTAGTTAATTCCTTAACAAATATTTAGTTTCATTTTTAGTTTGTATATAGATCACATTGAAAAACACAGCATTTTATCAGCAATATCAACAAGTGCAGATATTAAGAAGCAAGGGAACAGACAATTAGCAAAGCAACACAGACACTGAAGACAAAGACTCGTAATTAAAGTATGATTTAAGTTGAGTGCATGAAGAGGAGAGATCATATATGAATTTTTATTTGAGCAGTTACAAATATCACAAACACAGCCCGAGAAGACAAATCCCAGAAAAACTCAGATAGAATTGATTGTTTCATTGAGGTTTTTTGCAGGTGTGTTTTATGGCATTTACACTCCAAGCCAATAGGGGGCAATAACACAATATTGGTTTTTTCCCCCACAATATTGTTCACCTGATCACATGGCTGCTGATTTGTTTGGATGGAGGGAAGACGTTACAAACAGGATAATACAAACAAAGAAGAACAAACACACAACAGGAAATCCTCTGCTTCAGGTCAGTGGGTGTTTCTCAATGTCGAGGACGCTTCCTCTTCCGAGTCAGGTCCTTCAGAAGCGAGGCAAGAATCCTTCCTAGCTTCGGAAAACAAAGAATGGTGGAACAGGCTAACAGGTGTGCGTCATATGTGAGGCCCCGCCTTAAATGGAGCGGGATTGCCGCCTGTCACTACCATGGATGTATAATAAGAACTGGATACAGCGTGGGAGGCGGGGCCTCATTCATTCCTATGAGAGTTGCTCATTAGCGCATGATGATAAAATGGCCCAACTTTTGAGAGAGTGAAACGTCACAGATTACCCAGCATGCCTGAGAAGTACCCGTATGTGCGCTCATAGAGCATGCGCAACTTTAACCAAAATGCTCGTTCACATCAAGCACGTCAATTTGCGTACACGTAACAGCACCGCACGTTCATGACAGCATGGATGGATTTGATATTAACGAGGCGGCAGTTAGCAGCTAGCGGCTAGCTAGTAAATTATGCTAAATTACACATCAATCGTTATGTACTTTTATATTACGCTGACATCAGGATCTAGTGATATCCAAGCAACAGAGCTTCATTTAGCATGACACTTGTGTGGGTTGTACATGAAACCACTTGGTAATATATAAAAATGTATATGTTGAAGCCTGTTATGATCAATTGTGAGTTAAAACTTTATCTAAAAAGTAAAGCTGATGATGGATTACTGTGGTGGAGTTAAAATAACAATAGCCTATTTCTTTTTGAAATGTGATGGAGTAAAAGGATAGTAACTGTGATTATTCATGTTAATTAGCCCACAAGTAACTAAAACAATTGCAAGTGCAATAATAAGCTACAGGAACGTTAATCTACGTCGGTAATATTAACTTTATTTAATACAACATTTACGGTACAAGATTTACATCATACAGCCCATGTAGTATAATATTTTACAAATGATGAATTACAGCAAACATGTGCAATATATCCATTATTACAGCTCCGTGGGCTGGCAGTAAGACGATATGGTCCGTTGTTATTGTGCATCCATGGGTAAAGAGAAACTCATAGTATTGAACACGTAACTTGAACGTGCCGGGCGGCGCGGTCCTGTGGGTTAGATGCGCGTTCATAATGCCGAGGGAAATAACTCTCAGAATAACGTTATTAGCACATTTTTACAACTTGAGGAACGAATGTTTTTAATAAGGGCTATACAAGTGTTCATACTGGGTAGTTTATTTAGTTTAAAAAAAATTATCCAACGAGTTACAGACCACTCTTTCCCCATGTAAGTCAATGGGAAAAAGTGTTTCCGGGCCTGGCAACCTAAAGGAAGTGTAGTACCGCCGTTTGACCAGCACGAATATTCTCATCAGACTCCGGCGCACTTCCTGGGGGCTTGATCACTACCCGATCCGTCCCCCTGCCCGATCGGTACTGCGCATGTGCGAGATGGTCCGCCATATTGGACAACTCCGGACGGCAACCCAAGATGGACACTTGACACAGTGGCTTTTAGCAAAGCTCAAAAAGAAAACTCGAGAGAGATGAGTTATTGTTATTACAACGTGACTTCACTATTATTTAACAACTCTTTTTATTGGGTTCTTTTATTTGGGGTTAAGTACATTGTCAGAATAAGTTAAATTCATTCCTCACTTATTCTGACAATGTACTTAACCCCAAATAAAAGAACCCAATAAAAAGAGTTGTTAAATAATAGTGAAGTCACGTTGTAATAACAATAACTCATCTCTCTCCAGTTTTCTTTTTGAGCTTTGCTAAAAGCCACTGTGTCAAGTGTCCATCTTGGGTTGCCGTCCGGAGTTGTCCAATATGGCGGACCATCTCGCACATGCGCAGTACAGATCGGGCAGGGGGACGGATCGGGTAGTGACAGCCGCCAAAGATTTTGGAAATTGGTTCGTGCGCAAAGCATTGTGGGGATTTTAAGACCGCGGAGTCTACACATGTGCAGCCTCGAAATTTCCCGCAACGAAGTACGCCGGCCTCGGTAGAATTCCAAGGAGCCTGGACATTGGAACAGTCCTTCGGCGGGACTCGATGACGTAGCATTCTTGAAATAGGAGGAGTGTGGCGCAGTGGGTTAGTGCGTTGGTGTTCAGATCAGGGGGGCACAGGTTCAAACCCCACTGCAGTCAGCATGTCGTTGTGTCCCTGGGAAAGACACTTCACCCCAAATTGGCGATTGTCAACAGTATTGAGTATGTCAGTCGCTTTGGATTAAAACGTCTTACAAGTAACATGTAAAATAGTGGCTCTGGAGGATCCTTCCTTGAAATTGAGAAACACCCAGAGTTTGTCATTTACTGTAAGGCTATCAGTTAGCTTCATGCTAGCTGGCTATCTTAATTGCTAAAGATGTCTGCTGCCATTATGTGTGTTTGCTACATTCTGCAGGGGGTGGCAGAAAAACTTGATTCACAGATTGTTTTTTTTGCTGTCAATTAGCATCATGCTACAATAGATGCTAATGCTGTGGAGCTTTGGTCGACATTTATAATGTTTTGTGACCCAAAAAAAAGAGAGTTGCTTGTTATTTCTGCAGGGTGTGGCATTGTTTTGAGGAGCAATGTCTGTCTTTTGTGTGGGTTGATTTCCATCTTTGTACTGTAACTCAAATGCCATCAATTGCAATATTGCTGCCAAAGCTGTGCAGAGTTTTGCTGCCATTACAGAAGTTTGCAACCCAAAAAAAACAGAAGCATTTGGTTTTTATTTCTGCAGTGAATGGTCTGGCAGTAAAAGTTGATCTTCGATGTATTGTGATTGTTTTTGGGGTTCAAATACTGTCTTTATTTCCAATCATGTGGGTTCATTTCCATTTTGACCTCTAATGCTATCAACTAGCATCGTGCTAGCATCAGCTAGTTGCTAACGTTCCATTACAGAAGTTTGTAACCCAAGAAGGGAAAGTGTTCGGTTTGTATTTCCGCAGTGAAATGTGTGGCAGTAGTAATTGATGTGATAGGATTGTTTTTGGGCTGCACTTTCTGTCTTTTTTCAGTTTTGTGGTTTGATTTCCAGTGTAACTCTAATGCTATCAACTATCATAATGCTAGCTGCTAAAGCTGTGGAGAGTTTGTTGCCATGTAAGACGTTTTGTGACCCAAAAAAAGTGTTATTTGTTTTTTATTTCTGCAGTGAATGCTCTGGTCTTTAATCTTATGGGTTGATTTCATGTTCTGCTCTTAGCTGCCATTATTTAGCATCATGCTAGCTATCTTTGACTCTTTACTTGCTGTAACAAATGTCTCTGCCTCTGTGGGACAAATAAAGGTATTCTGATTCTGATTATCCTAGTTGCTAAAGGTTTTTTCTGACATCCCAGAAATGTGTAACTCAAAAGAAGAGACACGTCTGTTTTTTATTTGTGCATCGAGTGTTGTCGGCAAACTTGACGTCATGTGATTCATTTTTTAGGCGCAATTTCTGTCTTTATTTCAATCGTCTGGGTTGATTTTGTTCAGCGTTTGGAGTATAATTTGTCAGCCATTGAACATCGCAGACATGCTAAACAAACAATCCTGAGCTGAGGCCATTAATCTGAACAGCCTCTCCACCCAGACAGCAAACATAAAGCTTCATGTCTGTGAGGAGGGGCCCCTCAGAGGGTCTGCCTGCTCCCACAGCCTCCTCCTGAGAGGCAGCCTGCCACAAACAAAAGTGTGTGTGTGTGTTGTGGGTGGGGTAAGTGTGCGATCCACCATGTCCTGTTGTTGAAAAGTTGACTTTGTTGCTTCTCGCTTTTTTTTACCTGCATTAGCATATTTCAACAATTAGTCAAAAAGAAACCCGAACATCTGAATTAACTTTGGCACAATCATTTCTACGCTCACATCACATCAGGTCATTTCATCTAGAGCCGTTGGGTTTTCGTTTTTAGTAACATTTTTAGCATGAAGTTCTAACTTTGGACGTGATAACACAAAAGTAATAACAAACACAGCATAGATCGTGCAGGAGCGTTAGGAAACCCCAAAGAGCTTAAATATCCCCTCTAGGATTTACAATTCATCCTAATGCTAGAGGGATATTTGTTACTTTGACATAATGAGATAGTAATAAGAATAATCCAACACACATAACTACGGGGCACATTAACTATGGCTCAGGTCTGTTTTCATGTTACTTAATAATAACAGTGTTGAATTGGGTTTGATCGAGAAAGCTTGAGCGTCTTTTATTGCAGATTTTCAAGAGTTGTGTAATAAATTGGAAGATGGATATTTCTTGGTTGCTGTTTTAGATATGAATTGAAGTCACCTCCATGTATACACACAGATACAGTCAGCAATTGTTACTTTGAAAGCTGATCTCAGTTACTAAAAAGAATATTGACTGGAAATGTAAACTGCATATCTGTTATTATATATATATTATATATTTGGGAATCTTTCAGTCAGTGGTTATTTGTCCCTATAACTTCATTGACTGTGCTCTTTCAGCCCACAGGGAGCTTGTTGACATTGAAGTGAAAAAGTCAGATATAGGACGTTCTCGTTTGTTGGGAGGAAAAGAGGAGGTGAGGACGAGTTCCCTTTCCTTTTTCTGTTTCCTCCTGACAACTGTGTCCAACCGTAACGCCGTGGTTCAACCAAACTGTGGGAGCCGCATTCAAGGTCTCTGTGTTTTCTCTGTGGTGTTTTTGGTATTGCATTCACCTGCTCACTGCTGTTTCTGCATGGAAACACAGAGAGGGGGGATTCAGGAGGCTTCATTTCCTGTTGACTACGGCTATTCTACCGAGATTTTTAATGCAATTTCTTCATAATATTCCACCACAATCACCACCACATCCGCCATTGCACTTCCTAACAATTGGACTCTATTTCCTGGAGTGGTTTTGTTTGAGCGAATCAAAGTGTTCTTCGTCCCTCACTTCCTTTTTGTGGACTGCTTTAAGCCGCAATACAAACCTTACCATAGCTTCGTCACGTCATAAAACAGATTCCTTTTCAAACTGTGATTTCCAACAATCCCTGAGACCTATGTTGTTGTCCCGAAGCCTTAATGCACTTATACATTTAGTTAAAACTATTTATTTTTTCCCTTTTTAATTTAGAGGACTTGTGCCGTACTTGGCAGTCTATCCAGAGGTCATTACTGTCGGCTTCAAGTGTGAGTAATTACTGACAAACAGATGTCAACACACCATTGTTCTGTGAGTGCGTTTTTACAAGCCACTTGAAATCCACAACAACAAACCGGGTCTTTGTTCACTTCCAGGTGAATCTGTGTTTTTAATTAATGCTCTCCAAGGCAAGGCAAGTTTATTTATATAGCACCTTTCAACACAAGGCAATACAAAGTGGTTTACAAAAAACGAAAGACATTAAAAAAATGACATTTAAAATCCGTCATTAAAAAGAAAAGATAATAAAAGAAAAAATTACAGTGCAGTTTAAGATGTGAATAGTTCAATTAAAAGCAGCGGCAAAAAGTCTTTAGTCTCCACTGGCTACGTGCTTTGGTTATTCTCACCTGAATGAAGAAATGCAACAAGACTTAAAACTCCAATCTGACAGCTTTGGTTGATTCAGAAATCTGAGTTGTTTCCCACTCACGTAACACTTCCTGTTCATCTTCACGGATCCCCCAAGGGGTGTCGTTCCTTATAACAACCGTCAAACTCAGAAATGCCTTCCGTCCTATAACATCCCTGCAAAGACGCAGAGCTGTTTGTGGCGGCATTACCATGAGAAAGCTCGTCCATCTCACTGCACTTATTTGACCTCTGACCCCCCCTTTGTGCCACCCAGACAGCAAATTGCAGCCGTGGTGGGTACGGCTCCCTCGCTGGGTGTCTCTCAATCAGGTTTAATGGGTAAAGTCAATTCCCATACACCCCCCAAAAACACACACCGTCACACACGCTCCCACACTCTCAGCAGACAGGCTGAGGACCCTTTCTTTGCACCCTGCTCCTGTCTGAAGCCCCTTTTCATGTCTGAGTTTTAATGAAGAGAGGGGGCCATGATGAGGGGCACCCTGAGATGGCAGGAGCCGCTTTGCATGCTTCTATATCTGTGTCGGGCTTTCCGAGGCTTAATCCCATAGAGTTGCAAAGGGATGAGAAACATATGCGGCATATTACGGGCGCATGGCTTTCACAGCGGCATCAATGGCGTCCTCTGTTTTACCGTCAGAGCCTGGGAAGGTCTTTGTGCTGCTCGCCATATGGTCATCGCTGCGTCTGCTTTCAACACTAAAGCGGGTTTTTGATTAGAACAATGTTGTTTTCAGATTGTTGTTGCCTACAGATATGGGCTTGTTTTTAATGCAAAAGCTAATTATCATAAAGACAAAGTGGTGAGTTTCAGAGCAGCAACGACTGATGTATAATGTGGGTTTCTGCAGAAGTCTGCTCTGCGGTAGCAATCATGTTTGGCTTATATCTTTGAAGACTTACTTTTCAGTTGTTTAGTAGGCTTTTTTTGGACTTGTGTACACGGGAATATCATTTACCTTCAGCTACTGTGCATTCTTTTAATTTCTGGATATCTCAAGTAGAAGACCGGAAACAGGAGCATGTGATATCGGGCATTTACTCGAAGGAAAGGCCTCGAAATCCTCTTTATATAGTCACAGATATTACATAACCTTTGATTGACTCGTTCTTTGGACGGTTGGATCGTCATGTTCTGGTGCCACCATGTAAACACCTAATGCAGAACCAGATATGTTTACTAAACACCACAGTATACAAGATATAGAAATACATCCATATACTATATAATAGGGATGTAACGATACCAAAAACTCACGGTACGATAATATCGCGATAACAAGTCCACGGTACGGTATTTATCGCGATATTGAATAATAAAGGAAAAAAATAATTCAAAAATGTTTCCAATACAATTTTTTTTTACTCGGAAAATGTTTATTTATTAAATAATAAATCTGATTTGTACAGCATTTTAGTAGGATAGCAGTATTGTCAAAGACAAAGTGACAGTAACAGACTGGAACAAGAAAACCAGTGTTTTTGTACCTATAGTACTACCAAACAAAGTAGGCATTTTGTTTGTGCCACTGCTTCTCACAAATAAACATTTAATAATCAGACCCTGCAATAAAATAAATCAAGTTTCACTTTAGTTTTTCAAGTAACTCAACTCAAACTCACAAGTCACTCACTCAGCATCATCAGACAGGTTTTTAGGAATATGAGAATGTCCACATTTCCAGGTATTTATAAGCTGGGATGTTTGGGCGTTTACAATATCCCCTGCTCTGGAAAAAACTCTCTCGCTTGGTACTGATGTTGCTGGTACTGATGTTGCTGGTACTGATGTTGCTGGTACTGATGTTGCTGGTACTGATGTTGCTGTTGCTGGTACTGATGTTGCTGGTACTGATGTTGCTGGTACTGATGTTGATGTTGCTGTTGCTGGTACTGATGTTGCTGGTACTGATGTTGCTGGTACTGATGTTGCTGTTGCTGGTACTGATGTTGCTGGTACTGATGTTGCTGGTACTGATGTTGCTGTTGCTGGTACTGATGTTGCTGGTACTGATGTTGCTGGTACTGATGTTGATGTTGCTGTTGCTGGTACTGATGTTGCTGGTACTGATGTTGCTGGGACTGATGTTGCTGGGACAGCAGTGGTCGCGTTAACCGAATATTTTATTTAACAATGACGGAAAAATCTGAAAGCAGTCTGTCATTTTGACAGATTAGAACAAACTCGGAACAGCGCCAACGTTTCCCCGCAGCGAGGCTCTGGTGTTATGCCGTGTTATGCATGCCCTCCAAAGGGAAATGATATAGTTTCCAAACCGTACTTTGCCGTACAGATCAACATGTCTGGGAGGTTTTGCTTTACGCTGTGCGCGCTCCCGCGAGGTGCATCATGCACACACGGCATAACACCGCCCCCCCCCGTTGACAGTTCACGAGCGTGCTCTCTCGTGAACAGTACATGCTATGTTATAAAGCCGTGGAGGGCGGGAGTTTATAAACCAAAGAGTAACCGCCCTTACGGGACGCTGTAATAAGTAAAGCGAACGCACCCGCAAGGACACCTGGCCTCCGATTGGTTGAGGGATTTTGACAGGATTGTTGCACAAAAGTTTCGAGCGCGCACAGAATAAATCTGAGAGCAGAACAAATCTGTAAGCAGCAATATATCTGAGTGCAAGCGTACAGTTTGAGCAGAAGCAGATCTAAGTGCAAGCAGGCACTGTTTGAGTGCGAGGACAGGGTTTGAGGGAAATAAATACATAAAGTATGCTCTCAAATTTAAATACCACGCTCTTGAATAAAGATAGGGAATAACCCCCATATAAATACGATGTCCTTTTGTGTTCTGTTGTTTTATGTTCATGTTGTAACCTACTTGCTGCCATGTTGGACAGGTCTCTCTTGAAAAAGAGATCGATGATCTCAATGGGACCACCTGGTTAAATAAATGTTTAAAACAAAAAAAGTGTTTTAAAAAAAAGATTAAAAAAAAAAAAAAAGATTTTGTCAGTCTCACGACGGTATCGGGACGTTTATTTACCGCGATACCGCGATATTCGGTATATCGTTACATCCCTACTATATAATCTCCCACATGATCCAGACATCTGTTGCTGATTTGTTGTCAACCCTGCAAACTCTTTTCTTTTCCGTTTTTGACCTTGTTTTTTTACAAATGCAGTCATGTATCCCATACTTGAGATTGTATACCTGAAATAATTGTAGTATTGATATGAATGCACAGTTTTATCATGCTATCATGGTCTCAGTCATGTGTTAGAAGCTTTCCCTCCTCAGTGAGAACATACAGTCCTAAATAGACACAGATTATTTTAATTGCATGGTTTGAAAATAATCTGATTTTAATACGTTATCCTTTTTATTGCAAGGATCCAAATTGAAATCTCCAAGTTGTGTAAATTATGTGCATCCAGATTCTTAATATCTGCTTCAAAGAAAGTGCAAGTTGAATCATGAACAGAAACATTTTGGGGGGTTTCGTCCTGAAACTTTCTGAACATATATCCGGTTCTCAACGTCTTTCCCAAGCTCTCTTTCCTTTCTTTACACTCTGAATGCCTTGAGAAGCGGCTGTGCGTCACTTGTTAATTTCCCTCTATGACAGCAGCCTTCTCAGCCAATGAAGACGCTGGCTTAGTATTTGTAAAACTAAGAGTAATACTCTGTAGTATCATTACATTAATATCTGCAGATTCTGCCGCCTAATACTGAAGTTCAATGCCTAAGCAAGAAGCAGTTTTGATTTCACAAGTTCACTTTTTGGATGTCGGTATGCAAGCCGTCATTTCTGTTGAATGAAAGGAATATAAAAGGTTAGACAAATGACAAAAGAACTATAATTTGACGGGATGACCAGGGGTAGAGGAATGTGAGAATGTGTTTAGGGATATTGCCAAACATCTGGAACAAACTCCCAGAAACCTGCAGGTCCGCTGCGACTCTGACTACTTCTAAATCCAGGCTGAACACTTTTCAAGTTAATTGAACTATTCACATCTTACACTGCACTGTAACTTGTATTCATGTACCTGTGTTCTTCATGTTGGATTATCTTTGTGTTTTAATGTTTATAACGTGTTTCCGCCGCACTATTTCTTAATGCTTTCATTTTTGTAAAGCACTTTGAATTGTGTTGAAAGGTGCTATAAATAAACTTGCCTTGCCGCATTATATCGTAACACACCATATCGCAACTTAAGCTTCTCAACTTTGGACTACGCTCCTTTTCTGTTTCTGGATAGTTGCTCCAACAATGATGCTGTTTTTAAATCATTACTAAATCAAGTGACAAGTAGAGTCATTTTCTCATAGACTTCTATACAATTGGACTTCTTTTTGCACCCAGAGGAAGAAAAGACGTTTTAAGAAACATTGACTTCACTTCCCAGAACTCTTTAGCCGTCCACGCTCGCTATAGACTTTGGAAAAGCATCCTCGCTCAGCTGTAGACATGGAGAAGCTTCTGGAGGCTGACGCTATGGATGCTGGAGGTTCTGAGTGTCGCCCTAATCACCGACACTTACTCCTGATTGCTCATTGTCCAGATGTAGGAGGCCATCAAGACTCTGTCCTCTGCCGTCATACTTACCCTGTAGGACAGTCAGTCACAGAGGTCAAGAGACACGCTGAGACTCCTTCCCCCCTTCCTCTTTCTGCTGTGATCTGAAGGGTTAGATTCACAGCAGCCCACCTCCACCTTGGCCCCATTATCTCTCCGGGGTCAGAGTGTTTGTGCCGGCCTTGACCTGCCTGGAGTCCTTCTGGAGGTCTCATGGAGGTACAATGCACATCACCATCTTTTGTGTGTATCTGCAATGGAGGAAATGGTGGGGTTGCCATGACTCCGGACTGAAACGTCACTAAAGACCTTCTCAAAGTGCTGATCTGAAGGGAAGAAGCAGAGTGAAGGCTGAACACAGGTGACCTCGTACGTTTGACCTCTGGTTTTTATATTTCTGGCCCTTAGTGCATGCTTTTATGAAGAGCTACTCACAATGTCTGCATATCCTCACTTCCTAGATTACTAGATTACAGCCCCGGTAACTTCTCTCACTTATAACGAAATCATAGTATGTTTTAATGTTTGTCTCTAACGGCCCGTCCACACAGCAGCTTTAAAAAAATCTTGAAAATCTTGGAGGTGGGCGTGTCTGAAAGCTTGGGGATTTTTTGCGAGCAACGCGACCAACAACCAATCACATGAATCTCCCGCCCCCGACATACAAAGCAATAGCAATGTTAAAACGAAGTAAACTGGATATAAAATCCCCAAACAGGTGAAAACCTACCAGTTTCACCCACTGTCTCTGCCTCCTCCCTCCATGCCTGGTTCCTCCGGTTTGTATCCCGGTAAGTTATTAGCGACTGGTCATAAAGAACCGGGTGATTTGCAACCGCAATAACTAATTTCTCCTCCATTTTGGAGCGGTGGTGGCGAAGTCCATAGAGACTTGGCTTGGCAACTGAAAGGTCACCAGTTCAAGTCCCAGAAAGACCAAGTGCTACCGAGGTGTCCCTGAGCAAGGCACCGTTCCCTACACTGCTCCCCAGGCGCCGTACATAATGGCAGCACACTGCTCCTAAAAAACTAGGATGGGTCAAATGCAGAGAAACCATTTTGTTACATGGTACCTGTACTACGTAATGACAATAAGTTGAATCTTCTTCAATTTTCAGGAATATAGAAAATGAACTGCGGCCTGCTCTCCCCCAGTTTACACGTGGTTTGATTGGCTAGCGCTTGTACTGTCAGATTTGCATAAACGGGATTTGATTGGCTGACGCTTCCAGCTCAGCTTCAAAAGTTGAACATTGCTCAACTTTTGAATCCTGGAAATCCTGGAAATCTTCGCTTTGCTTCCCACAATGCAGTTCGGCGAAAAGCGAGGCAAAGTGACGTCACTCCATTCAAAGTGAATGGGCAGAAGCGTTGGAAGCGGTGAAAGATTTTTTTCTGCTGTGTGGACGGGCCGTTAATATCAAACCTTGATGATGTGGCAAACGGAGATGATGTGATGCGAGAAACATGTCAAACTTGATCGGACAAAATAGTACAGTATCGCTTTATATCGTATCTTATCTCATCGTATCCTTTTGTATCGTAAAGTTTCGTATCGTATTGTATCTGGTCGACCTGCATGTGCCATCCGACCTCTGCAGCTCATCCAGAATGCAGCGGCTCGTCTGGTCTTCAACCTTCCTAAATTCTCCCACACCACTCCGCTCCTCCGCTCCCTCCACTGGCTTCCGGTAACTGCTAGAATCCACTTCAAGACAATGGTACTTGCGTACCATGCTGCGAATGGATCTGGCCCTTCCTACATCCAGGACATGGTTAAACTGTACACCCCAGCACGTGCACTCCGCTCTGCATCAGCCAAACAGCTCGCTGCACCCGCACTGCGAGGGGGACCCAAGTTCCCATCAGCAAAAACACGTGGGTTTGCTATCCTGGCTCCAAAATGGTGGAATGAGCTCCCCATTGACATCAGGACAGCAGAAAGCTTACACACCTTCCGGCGCAGACTGAAAACTCATCTCTTTCGACTCCACTTCGAGCGATAGAACTATTAACAAAGCACTTATATACTAATAAAGGACTGGCTTATCTAAAGCCAGTTGAGTAGCACTTGAAATGTTTTTGCTCTATGAAGCCTGATGTACTTTATGATTCTGTTTTCTTCAAGTTTGTATTTTGTTGGTCGAACGCACTTATTGTAAGTCGCTTTGGATAAAAGCGTCAGCTAAATGTAATGTAATATAATGTAATGTAATGTAATGTATCGTAATGTATCGTAATGTTTTGCATTGTATTGTATATTAGCGTTTTGCATCGTATAGCATCCAATGTTGTCTATCATTTATTATCGTATATTTTTGCATTGTATTGTATAATTTTGTATTGCATCATATCATATAGTAATCGTACAATATATCGTATCGCATCTGATGGTGTCGTATCGTTTAGCATTTTATCAAATCGTAAAGTTTTGTATCGTATCATATAGTATCGTAACGTTTTGCAGCATATCTCATCTGATGGTGTTGTAATGTTTCGCATATTATATCTTATCGTTTTGTATCGTTTCGTATCGTTTCGTATCGTTTCGTATCATTTCGTATCGTTTCGTATCGTTTCGTATCGTTTCGTATCATTTCGTATCGTTTCGTATCGTTTTGTATCGTTTCGTATCGTGTTGTATCGTTTTGTATCGTTTCGTATCGTTTCGTATCGTTTCGTATCGTTTCGTATCGTTTTGTATCGTTTCGTATCGTTTCGTATCGTTTTGTATCGTTTCGTATCGTTTCGTATCGTTTTGTTTCGTATCGTTTCGTACCGTTTTGTATCGTTTCGTATCGTTTCGTATCGTTTTGTATCGTTTCGTATCGTTTCGTTTCGTATCGTTTTGTATCGTTTTGTTTCGTTTTGTATCGTTTTGTATCGTTTCGTATCGTTTTATTTTGTATCGTTTTGTATCATTTTGTTTCGTTTTGTATCGTTTCGTATCGTTTCGTATCATTTCGAATGGTATCGTTTTGTATCGTATAGTTGTATCTCATCGTATCTTTTTGAATCGTTTAGTTTCCTATGGTTTCGTTTCATATCATATTGTGTCGTAGCATTTTGCATCGTATAGCATCCTATGTTTTCAATTGTTATCGTATATTTTAGCATTGTATCGGATCCTATGATATAGTAATGATATATAGTATTATATTGTATAGCATTGTATCGTATCTGATGGTGTCGTATTGTTTAGCATTGTATCGAATCGTATTGATTGCATCATGATAGTTTCGCATTGTATCGTCTCTTTTGGTATCGTATAATATATGATATATATGATGTATGATGTCGTACTTCAGGCCACATTTCAACAGAGAATAAAACGTGTAGTATTATAAAGTTTGTTGGTCACAGAGATTAATTTCTGCAACATATATATTTATCAGAAAGTGATATAATTCACAATTTTCCATGATTTTTTAGTCCAGTGCAATCGAAGAAGTAGCATAACGGTCTGAACCGCTAAAGAAACATTAAGAGCAGAAACGCGCTGCCTCTCAGCATCACGACGGTCTTTTATAAACAGACATTTCAGATGGAATCACAGACTGAAGAGCACTTTGTGTTTTATTGCTTTGTGAAGAACAATGCATCTGACAACCTATTCACTTATACTTTCACGGAGGAAAGCCGCTCTATGGGCTTCACAGTCGTTCTTCTTTTTATTCAGCTTTATCTTATCTCCAGGCAACCATGCGCAACAATTGAGCTGCACGGCCCACGCTAGAGCTTTCTGTTGAACAAATACTTTGTGGACTCCCCCAAACTGTATAAACCGAGAACAAAAGTCATACAACGGTCTGTACTGAGCTGCGTTTATGAGTTTCACTCTCTTCAAAAACACTTTTCAGTCTCTTTTCATTTTTTTATTTTTTTTTATTTATTCATTTATTTAACAGAGACATTAATGAACATTTCTGCAAACGTGCCAGAGTTTGCCAAGAGGCTATTTTTCATCTGTAGTCCCTGGACAGATTTTAAAAGTCAACCTAAAACACATTTCATTTTAAACAAGTAAATACAATACATTTAAAACATGCAACACACATTACTGGGATACTTAAATAAAACAATTTAAAATAGAGAACATTAAAACAAAACAAAAGAACATGTTAAAACACAGGCAGTGGATTGTAAGGAGCAGAAGATTGGGTCAGTGTTGGCAGAGCTGATTCCTCACTAACCATATTTTGAGTTTTGATTTAAATAAAGTGAATGTGGTCTGGTCTCTGATTGGAGATGGGATTGAGTTCCATTTTTTTTTTTTTAGCCTGTATTCCCTTTTCTGTCTCTTGCAATAACTGTACAATATATATATACTCTTTTTATTCCTCACCTTGTGTCTGTAAAGTTAATATAGAAACTAAAGCATGTTATTTAACCCTAACATGCAAATATATCAGATTTCAGAGTATTTGAAAACAGTTTGGAGCCACTTCATGTTAAGCACTTAAGGGTTTACTGCTACTTTCAAAGAGGATTTTTAAAATGCCATTATTCAAATTTCATCGCTGCTTTGTGTGGATTTAAATGTAAAATCCACACAAATGACTAACGCTAAGAGGAGATGTGAGGTTCACTAGGAAATAATGCGTCACCTCTAACCAACGACGATTCCCCTCCGCTGTGCATAACAGCTAACGCAGAGGAAATGGTTTAACAGTAGAGCCGTATTTCATATTGCAGTTTTTATCATTTGTATCCATTTATCTAAGAAAAGTATGGAGTGACTTTTCTCCACTGTGGTGTTTTCTCTCTGTTCAGGCAAAATGGGTTTTACGTAGAAAAACATTAATTTAACTATTTTGCACGAACATGAAATGTGAAAACGTAATCTATACAATGAGAGTAACACCTATGTCAATTCCGGGCGAAAATTACGTCCACGCCCACTTTTGGGGGAAAACAACGCTGTCATTTGAATGGCGGTCAATACAAATTCAGAAGTTTTTGCCAATCCGATCAGAAGTTTTTGAAAACCGTGGATTTTTGGATCTTCAAAGTGTCGTTTATTGCACCTCAAACATTAAAACAAATCCAGAGTTACGTGTTTCTGTCCTTCCTCTAAGAAAAAAGGACAGTAAAAGAACCACCGTTCTAATGACAGCGTTGTTTCCCCCAAAAGTGGGCGGGGCTGTAAAATGACGTAGATTTTACTCTCATCTATGAACATCGATAGCCTACTGCTATATTTAAACATATATTGAGCCCGATCGTCGATTTCCAATGGCTTAATGTAATTGTTTGCCTGTCTGGCCGTTGTAATCGGGCTCTTTGAAGATCCACAAATCCACGGTTTTCTTACATTTCTGATTGGATTGGCAAAAACTTCAGAATTTGTATTGACCACCATTCAAATGACAGCGTTGTTTTCCCCAAAAAGTGGGCGGAGCTGTACTTTTTGCCCGGAAGTGACGCATTTCTGACTCATGTACACATAATATTTTCCAAAGATTTGTTTTTTAGGCCTTATTCTGCTTTTTGGGGGGTTTTCCCTTTCCTGTAGTGTGTTCTTTAGGTTTTAGTGCATGTAAATGGTCTGCAAAGGCTAAAATCCCTGCGTTCCCTAGTAGAATATGGCCCCTTTAAGAAATGTCCCTCAGAAGACGAGCCGAGGAACAGTGTAAACATACTATTATGGATTTTTCTGAATGAAAATATGTGCTTTAATTGCATGAATTTAATTTTGACTCTTTAATATAAAAAAAATCGAACAGTTATTTTAGCTGGAAGGAGTTTTTTTATATTTTGAACCACAAAACAGGACTGTATGAGACCTTAAAGCTGTGATGGAGTGATTCAGCAACAACTGAAAATATATATATATAGGAAAATAAATCTTTGCTTAAACAACTGAAACACATTCAATGTTAAAAATGTGACTTTAAATCACATCAGCTGCTAAAGACGGAGCTATTAAACGGCCTCGTTGTGGAGAAAGTGTTGCAGGGAATGAAGGATGTGTGTGAAAGGAGCTAAATACCGCTCACACACACATATCATTCTGTAAATGCCCTCTCTCCTTTCTTCCATATGCCCATACACACACACACACACACACACACACACACATGGAATGAGCTGTGTAATCCAATCACAGAGCTGCTGAATGAAAGGGGGAGGAGGCGTGCATGTGGATTAAGGTGTTCAACAACTAACCTTATGGGATCAAATAAATTGACTGTGTCCCTCCCAGAAAGAGGGCCCCTCTGTCGCCCCTGGCTGCTCAGAAAATACATGTCAGCTGGTAATAAGAGATTAGACTGTGGCAGCACAAAGGGAACACATGTGTGGTATTTTAGACCTTCAAATTGTGAGGTTTTGTGGTTTCTTTTCCCTCTTTCCTCAGTATGCCTCAGCTCTCTGTGGGGATTCTCCCAGCATGGTGTCCAACATCCCCCTGAAAAAGGTTTATTTTAATCTGTCATGTGTGATGCTGTAAAACAACCCAGTCAAACATATGCCTTTCCTGTAGTGTGTTAACTACGTAGGTTTAAATGTAATGGTCTACAAAGGCTAAAATCCCTGTGTTCCGTTTCCCTTTCTCTCCCACACACTCGCACTCCAATTGGCTAGCGTTCCAACACATTGTACATGATAGGCTAAGGGGCGGGACATCTCTAAGTGGTACACCAATCACAACAGAGCCAGACAGCTAACCAATCAGAGCAGACTGGGCTCTGGTTTCAGACAGAGGGTGAAAAGAGGTGCTGCAGCACAGGCAGCGTGAGAAAAATAAAGAGCTTTTTGAACATTAAAGCATGGAGACACTACATACTGATATACACCTGAACATCAGCAGGAGAGGACTCTTTAAAGTAGAGACACTACATACTGATATACACCTGAACATCAGCAGGAGAGGACTCTTTAAAGTAGAGACACTACATACTGATATACACCTGAACATCAGCAGGAGAGGACTCTTTAAAGTAGAGACACTGCATACTGATATACACCTGAACATCAGCAGGAGAGGACTCTTTAAAGTAGAGACCCTACATACTGATATACACCTGAACATCAGCAGGAGAGGACTCTTTAAAGTAGAGACACTACATACTGATATACACCTGAACATCAGCAGGAGAGGACTCTTTAAAGTAGAGACACTACATACTGATATACACCTGAACATCAGCAGGAGAGGACTCTTTAAAGTAGAGACACTACATACTGATATACACCTGAACATCAGCAGGAGAGGACTCTTTAAAGTAGAGACCCTACATACTGATATACACCTGAACATCAGCAGGAGAGGACTCTTTAAAGTAGAGACACTACATACTGATATACACCTGAACATCAGCAGGAGAGGACTCTTTAAAGTAGAGACACTACATACTGATATACACCTGAACATCAGCAGGAGAGGACTCTTTAAAGTAGAGACACTACATACTGATATACACCTGAACATCAGCAGGAGAGGACTCTTTAAAGTAGAGACCCTACATACTGATATACACCTGAACATCAGCAGGAGAGGACTCTTTAAAGTAGAGACACTACATACTGATATACACCTGAACATCAGCAGGAGAGGACTCTTTAAAGTAGAGACACTACATACTGATATACACCTGAACATCAGCAGGAGAGGACTCTTTAAAGTAGAGACACTACATACTGATATACACCTGAACATCAGCAGGAGAGGACTCTTTAAAGTAGAGACACTACATACTGATATACACCTGAACATCAGCAGGAGAGGACTCTTTAAAGTAGAGACACTACATACTGATATACACCTGAACATCAGCAGGAGAGGACTCTTTAAAGTAGAGACACTACATACTGACATACACCTGAACATCAGCAGGAGAGGACTCTTTAAAGTAGAGACACTACATACTGATATATACCTGAACATCAGCAGGAGAGGACTCTTTAAAGTAGAGACACTACATACTGATATACACCTGAACATCAGCAGGAGAGGACTCTTTAAAGTAGAGACACTACATACTGATATACACCTGAACATCAGCAGGAGAGGACTCTTTAAAGCAGAGACACTACATACTGATATACACCTGGACATCAGCAGGAGAGGACTCTTTAAAGTAGAGACACTACATACTGATATACACCTGAACATCAGCAGGAGAGGACTCTTTAAAGTACAGACACTACATACTGATATACACCTGAACATCAGCAGGAGAGGACTCTTTAAAGCAGAGACACTACATACTGATATACACCTGGACATCAGCAGGAGAGGACTCTTTAAAGTAGAGACACTACATACTGATATACACCTGAACATCAGCAGGAGAGGACTCTTTAAAGTAGAGATACTACATACTGACATACACCTGAACATCAGCAGGAGAGGACTCTTTAAAGTAGAGACACTACATACTGATATACACCTGAACATCAGCAGGAGAGGACTCTTTAAAGTAGAGACACTACATACTGATATACACCTGAACATCAGCAGGAGAGGACTCTTTAAAGTAGAGACACTACATACTGATATACACCTGAACATCAGCAGGAGAGGACTCTTTAAAGTAGAGACACTACATACTGATATACACCTGAACATCAGCAGGAGAGGACTCTTTAAAGTAGAGACACTACATACTGACATACACCTGAACATCAGCAGGAGAGGACTCTTTAAAGTAGAGACACTACATACTGATATATACCTGAACATCAGCAGGAGAGGACTCTTTAAAGTAGAGACACTACATACTGATATACACCTGAACATCAGCAGGAGAGGACTCTTTAAAGTAGAGACACTACATACTGATATACACCTGAACATCAGCAGGAGAGGACTCTTTAAAGTAGAGACACTACATACTGATATACACCTGAACATCAGCAGGAGAGGACTCTTTAAAGTAGAGACACTACATACTGATATACACCTGAACATCAGCAGGAGAGGACTCTTTAAAGTAGCAGACACTACATACTGATATACACCTGAACATCAGCAGGAGAGGACTCTTTAAAGCAGAGACACTACATACTGATATACACCTGGAACATCAGCAGGAGAGGACTCTTTAAAGTAGAGACACTACATACTGATATACACCTGAACATCAGCAGGAGAGGACTCTTTAAAGTAGAGACACTACATACTGATATACACCTGAACATCAGCAGGAGAGGACTCTTTAAAGTAGAGACACTACATACTGATATACACCTGAACATCAGCAGGAGAGGACTCTTTAAAGTAGAGACACTACATACTGATATACACCTGAACATCAGCAGGAGAGGACTCTTTAAAGTAGAGACACTACATACTGATATACACCTGAACATCAGCAGGAGAGGACTCTTTAAAGTAGAGACACTACATACTGATATACACCTGAACATCAGCAGGAGAGGACTCTTTAAAGTAGAGACACTACATACTGATATACACCTGAACATCAGCAGGAGAGGACTCTTTAAAGTAGAGACACTACATACTGATATACACCTGAACATCAGCAGGAGAGGACTCTTTAAAGTAGAGACACTACATACTGATATACACCTGAACATCAGCAGGAGAGGACTCTTTAAAGTAGAGACACTACATACTGATATACACCTGGACATCAGCAGGAGAGGACTCTTTAAAGTAGAGACACTACATACTGATATACACCTGAACATCAGCAGGAGAGGACTCTTTAAAGTAGAGACACTACATACTGATATACACCTGAACATCAGCAGGAGAGGACTCTTTAAAGTAGAGACACTACATACTGATATACACCTGGACATCAGCAGGAGAGGACTCTTTAAAGTAGAGACACTACATACTGATATACACCTGAACATCAGCAGGAGAGGACTCTTTAAAGTAGAGATCACTACATACTGACTATACACCTGAACATCAGCAGGAGAGGACTCTTTAAAGTAGAGACACTACATACTGATATACACCTGAACATCAGCAGGAGAGGACTCTTTAAAGTAGAGACACTACATACTGATATACACCTGAACATCAGCAGGAGAGGACTCTTTAAAGTAGAGACACTACATACTGATATACACCTGAACATCAGCAGGAGAGGACTCTTTAAAGTAGAGACACTACATACTGATATACACCTGAACATCAGCAGGAGAGGACTCTTTAAAGTAGAGACACTACATACTGACATACACCTGAACATCAGCAGGAGAGGACTCTTTAAAGTAGAGACACTACATACTGATATATACCTGAACATCAGCAGGAGAGGACTCTTTAAAGTAGAGACACTACATACTGATATACACCTGAACATCAGCAGGAGAGGACTCTTTAAAGTAGAGACACTACATACTGATATACACCTGAACATCAGCAGGAGAGGACTCTTTAAAGCAGAGACACTACATACTGATATACACCTGGACATCAGCAGGAGAGGACTCTTTAAAGTAGAGACACTACATACTGATATACACCTGAACATCAGCAGGAGAGGACTCTTTAAAGTAGCAGACACTACATACTGATATACACCTGAACATCAGCAGGAGAGGACTCTTTAAAGCTAGAGACACTACATACTGATATACACCTGGACATCAGCAGGAGAGGACTCTTTAAAGTAGAGACACTACATACTGATATACACCTGAACATCAGCAGGAGAGGACTCTTTAAAGTAGAGACACTACATACTGATATACACCTGAACATCAGCAGGAGAGGACTCTTTAAAGTAGAGACACTACATACTGATATACACCTGAACATCAGCAGGAGAGGACTCTTTAAAGTAGAGACACTACATACTGATATACACCTGAACATCAGCAGGAGAGGACTCTTTAAAGTAGAGACACTACATACTGATATACACCTGAACATCAGCAGGAGAGGACTCTTTAAAGCAGAGACACTACATACTGATATACACCTGGAACATCAGCAGGAGAGGACTCTTTAAAGTAGAGACACTACATACTGATATACACCTGAACATCAGCAGGAGAGGACTCTTTAAAGTACAGACACTACATACTGATATACACCTGAACATCAGCAGGAGAGGACTCTTTAAAGCAGAGACACTACATACTGATATACACCTGGACATCAGCAGGAGAGGACTCTTTAAAGTAGAGACACTACATACTGATATACACCTGAACATCAGCAGGAGAGGACTCTTTAAAGTAGAGACACTACATACTGATATACACCTGAACATCAGCAGGAGAGGACTCTTTAAAGTAGAGACACTACATACTGATATACACCTGAACATCAGCAGGAGAGGACTCTTTAAAGTAGAGACACTACATACTGATATACACCTGAACATCAGCAGGAGAGGACTCTTTAAAGTAGAGACACTACATACTGATATACACCTGAACATCAGCAGGAGAGGACTCTTTAAAGCAGAGACACTACATACTGATATACACCTGGACATCAGCAGGAGAGGACTCTTTAAAGTAGAGACACTACATACTGATATACACCTGAACATCAGCAGGAGAGGACTCTTTAAAGTACAGACACTACATACTGATATACACCTGAACATCAGCAGGAGAGGACTCTTTAAAGCAGAGACACTACATACTGATATACACCTGGACATCAGCAGGAGAGGACTCTTTAAAGTAGAGACACTACATACTGATATACACCTGAACATCAGCAGGAGAGGACTCTTTAAAGTAGAGACACTACATACTGACATACACCTGAACATCAGCAGGAGAGGACTCTTTAAAGTAGAGACACTACATACTGATATACACCTGAACATCAGCAGGAGAGGACTCTTTAAAGTAGAGACACTACATACTGATATACACCTGAACATCAGCAGGAGAGGACTCTTTAAAGTAGAGACACTACATACTGATATACACCTGAACATCAGCAGGAGAGGACTCTTTAAAGCAGAGACACTACATACTGATATACACCTGGACATCAGCAGGAGAGGACTCTTTAAAGTAGAGACACTACATACTGATATACACCTGAACATCAGCAGGAGAGGACTCTTTAAAGTAGAGACACTACATACTGATATACACCTGAACATCAGCAGGAGAGGACTCTTTAAAGTAGAGACACTACATACTGATATACACCTGAACATCAGCAGGAGAGGACTCTTTAAAGTAGAGACACTACATACTGATATACACCTGAACATCAGCAGGAGAGGACTCTTTAAAGTAGAGACACTACATACTGATATACACCTGAACATCAGCAGGAGAGGACTCTTTAAAGCAGAGACACTACATACTGATATACACCTGGACATCAGCAGGAGAGGACTCTTTAAAGTAGAGACACGACATACTGATATACACCTGGACATCAGCAGGAGAGGACTACATTAGTGTTAATTTCGTTGACTAAAACTATGACGAAATATGTTCGTCAACGACCTTTTTTTCCATGACGAAAACGAGACGATGACGAGACGGCACCGACGGCAGTAAACAATAACTGTAACGAAATCATCATGCAATATCGTTGACGAAAAGTGACGAGACGAAAATGTAGTTTACTAAATAAAAACTATGCCTAAATCTCTCTTTACTTTCGTTGACGAAAAATGAGGAGACGAAATATTATCAAAGATAACGTTACATTTCTGATAGTCAGTTTTTCTCCCAGCAGTTCCACTTCCGGTGCTGCGACAGGGCAGCAGCTGTGTGTCTGTGCTGCGCGCGGCGGTAGATTTGAATTACACCGGGCAGCGGCACACTGTGAACTGTCAGGAAGACTCGGGTCTAACTCGTGGTCTAACTCGTGGTCTAACTCATGGTCTAACTAACCTTATTTAACAGAAAATAAAATGGCAACAACAGGGCTTGGGAGCAGTGGTCGCACTCGCGTTAACCGAATACCCCCCGTCAGCGCGAGTGAGTGATAAATTGTGCACTCGACGGGTAATAATGGATTATGACGGAAATGTTACATCCTGTCCGTCAAAATGACTAACAACGAAAAAGTCTAAAGCCACCACTGCTTGGGAGAAAGAAACGATGTGATATTTGGGCCCATTTTCGCTTCAATGAGGCGGAGAAAAAAAGCGAATGCATTGTTTCATCAGAAGGGAAGCAATGTGGCCATAACACAGGTACAAACACCACAAACCTGATACTCTCTGCAAAGCTGCGTAATAATTCAACCTGCTTTTCATCAAATAAGGACAAGATATAATCTTATTTATATATATATACTAAAATGACAAATTATTGGTTTTGGCTAGACTAGTTTGACTGGAATGTTCTATATAATCTGATGACTAAAAAAGACTCAACAGTTTTCATTGACAAAAAGTAGACTAAAATAATTAGTTTTCTTTGACTAAAATAAGACTAAAATGCTCAGACTTTTAGTCGACTAAAACTTGACTAAATAAAAACAGGATGAAGGTGACTAAATATGTCTAAAACTAAAAAGGAAATTTAGCACAGGACTAAGACTAAAACTAAATAAAAAAATAGCTGACGAAATTAACACGACCCTAAACAGGACATGACTGAAATGCTTCCCATGTCTGCCTACATGATGGAAAGCTCCCCCTTTCTAAGGTCAAACTCAACAAGCTCTCACACAAAAACACCTTATCCATACAATTAATCTATATCGTTGAGTGTGAAAACCTTTAATTAAGTGTGGCTCACTATGTAGGTCGGACCTCTCAAGGTTGCAGAGCTTCTCACTCGCAGCCTCTCATTAGGACTGAGTCACGCTGGGCCAGCAGGTGAATGCAATTAACTGCAATTAGCCGAAAGCTCTGAGGCTGCAGGTGTTTCCAGCCAGAGTCACGTGATGGTGACAGCATGGTGCGTCTGGAGAGGAACACTGTGCACCAGACAAAGCAGGCTTCTTCTGATACGGTGGATAATAATAAATCATAACGTTTATTTAGTAGAGCACCTTGAAGTGCTTCACAAGAAAGAACAAAAGTTCAAATTAAGAACACAGAAACATGAATACAATAACAACATGAGGTTAACATAAAAACAAAACACAGAGTCCCGAAAGGAACAAGCATAAGAACACATCTCAAGTAGAAACAAAAGCCAATGTAAAAAGATGGGGCTTCAGTTGTAGAAGAAATGGCGCCTCTGGAAACACCCTGTTGGATTTAAAGGGAGTGACAGTGATTTAAAACAGACAGCTAAAACCTTTTAAACTTCAGCTGCATTCACACGCCGTCTTTTCTTCCGAGACGGACTTCATTCCAACGCCTTCTCCTGTTTTTAACGCACAACTGGCCATTTCTGTAAAGGTTGAGGATGATTGACATAGCACATTTCTGCATCGGCCGACCGAAACACTTCCATTAGGAGACGTTACATTAAAATAGGTTAGCTACGTTAGCTAGCTAGCTTACAGCAGATCTGCAGTAGCATCTGAAGGAGTCATGTGACCACATTGGTAAAATAAGACCATCAAACATTTTAGGTAAGTTTCCAACAACAGAGACAATTGTTCAGCTTTATCATCCTGAACGTCACCAAGCGCTCCGTCCCAGCTGTGTGCGTCACTTTTTAGTGTCCCCTGGTCTCCCAGCTGTGTGCGTCACTCTTTAGTGTCCCCTGGTCTCCCAGCTGTGTGCGTCACTTTTTAGTGTCCCCTGGTCTCCCAGCTGTGTGCGTCACTATTTAGTGTCCCCTGGTCTCCCAGCTGTGTGCGTCACTTTTTAGTGTCCCCTGGTCTCCAGTTGTGTGCGTCACTCTTTAGTGTCCCCTGGTCTCCAGTTGTGTGCGTCACTCTTTAGTGTCCCCTGGTCTCCCAGCTGTGTGCGTCACTCTTTAGTGTCCCCTGGTCTCCCAGCTGTGTGCGTTACTCTTTAGTGTCCCCTGGTCTCCCAGCTGTGTGCGTCACTCTTTAGTGTCCCCTGGTCTCCCAGCTGTGTGCGTCACTCTTTAGTGTCCCCTGGTCTCCCAGCTGTGTGCGTCACTCTTTAGTGTCCCCTGGTCTCCCAGCTGTGTGCGTCACTCTTTAGTGTCCCCTGATCTCTAGCTGTGTGCGTCACTCTTTAGTGTCCCCTGGTCTCCGTTGTGTTTTGAGCTTCTTCAGCGTTTGGTTTCTGCAGCTTTTAGTAAACGCTGCCATGTCTCCTCAAGTTGCTGAATGTCCTCTAAACGCTGCATGTGTTGTCAAGTTGCTGGAGATGTTTGTTCATGTGGAACCTTTGTGTTTTTATATCTGCATCCTTTCTGAAGCTGCAGCGAGTTTCTCCTGATGGAAATGTTTTGACCGTAGCGCGTTGGCACCTGTCCGCCACCGTAATCCATCGACCCCAAAAGAGTGACAATGCAG